>UCOH01008364.1:0-31939 GCA_900474275.1 Synergus japonicus | reverse complement strand
GTGATACTGCTGAATAATGGCTGATCAAATTACAGACAAAATTTTAGATGCTTGGGGCCTTTCATGCCTCAAAAGCACATTCAAAGGTAAGTGCGTCTTATTTTCTCTGTCTTGTTATTTTTTATTTAAATCACAATGGTGATTATAATAGTTATAACCTATTTTCAAATTGATATAAATATGCTTGTAAAATTTCGTGAATCCTCTTTTCAATCCTGGTTCCTCTTCTCAAATTTATATAAATGTACAAATATCAATGTAGGGCAATACAGATTATCTGATAATACAAACATTTTTGTAAAAAAATTATATTATATATATTTTTTATTTATATGATGTTTTTTTACAAAAATGTGTGTATTGTGATATAACCTATAAATGCCCTACATTCCTATTAAATAATATTATTTATTTTATGCAACAAAGTAGTTTTCTTGTCTCTACAAAATAATTTTGTTGTTCCAACAAACCAGTTTTGTTAGGCCAACAAAAGAGTTTTGTTAAGGTAACAAAACAATTTTGTTAGGCCAACAAAATAGTTTTGTTAGGCCAACAAAAAGAACCAACAAAAAAATTTGGTTGGCTCAAAAAAATGTTTTGATGGCTGTATAGCAACCAAATTCTTTTGTTGAGCCAACCAAATTTTGGTTAATCAAACCAAACAGTTTTCTCAGTGTAAATATACTGATAAATATTTGATATGCTAACGGCAATAAGTGTCATTAAATGTAAATTTAATGTAATCGTAAGTCAAATTTTTGTGCTGGTTTAAAGAAAATATACATTTATAGATTTTCGAAATGAAAGTAGACTGAAACATTTTAGAATTGAGTTGAAAGGTAGAAATATATCTTGAAAAATAATTACTGCAATCGAAATTACAAAAGGAAACCTTAGTACTACACTCGACTTCCCCAATAGTAATGTTCCCAATAGTAACATGTTCCAAATAGCAAAGACATTTCGTTCCCAATAGTAAACAGAATATCTCAAAATTAACACTTTATAACTACTGCATATGCGTTGCGTTCGGCATCTGATTGGTTGTATTTGTATTTGATATGACGCATGCGCAATTGATGTGAAATTTGAGGAAAGGAATTTTTTTACTATCGCACGGAAAGAAATTTTGTACAGAAGCGACACTTATAGGTTCCTCTGATGCGCAAAACTGTAGTACTGTAGTGCGTCCTCTGTTTATGACGATTGTTCTCCCAGTTAGGGAACGCTACTGTCCCTATTTGGCGTAACTGTTGCCTAGATTTTTGAAAGAGCAACGGACCTCACGGTATAGGGAGCAACGTTGTACTAAGTTTAAGAGACCGACGCGTTGCCAAAATTGGCGTCTCTGTCGCTTTCACACCTCGGTCGCGTTGCCGTAATACCATAAGTGTCGCTGCTGTACAAAATTTCTTTCCGTGCGGGAACGACTCTGGTTTGGATTTCTTTATTATTAGGGAAGTCGAGTGTATGTGAAATTACAATGTGGTTGGTAAAAAAGACGTCAGAGTTTAAATTTCAAAGTGCACTGTAGAGTTTCGAAGTGTGATTTTGCGCAAACTATAAAACGTCTAGTAGTCAGTCTTATACTTCTACAAGACAATACATAAGCTAATGTTCCTCAATATTCATTCACGTGATTACTACATTGGACATTTTTATTTCGATTCTCATAATCCTCCGTAGGTACATGGAAAATCGTTCGGGTGCTGCCCCGGAGACCCGTGTTCGATTCCCGCCAGTTTCTTTTACTTCTAACCCGATTTTTCTGTTATAGCTTATAATAAATTTACGTGTGGTATAGTACTGATTACGAGACTAAATCGAACAGAATCCGTGAGTGGCTATAGACGGAGAGCTGGTTACATAAAAATGAAAAGCAGAAGCCCTTCAGCCAGAAGGCCAGCTGGGGACCATACGCGTGGGGGGGGGCGGGCAAACATGTAAAATTTTCTAAAAAAAAAAGATCAAGGTTCAAATCTGAAAATTTGTATACATAATAAGGAACACTAGAGAAAGCAGGAAAAAAAGTGCGAGAAATCTAAGCGGGGGCAAAAAGCATGCCAGAAGCTGTCAATGTTGTCAAAAATTTCGGAAAATGTAAAGACCTAGGAAAACTTCTGGCAATTTGCATATGTATTATATACATACAAAATAAGGTTTTTGCAAAATGCAGGGGGAAAGAAAAATAAAAAAAGTTTTTTTTCTCGAAAATACCTTGACGGATTTTTGTGCATAAAAAAAGGAAGTGGTCACTCATGAAAATAACCACAATAAAAAATTTTTAAAAATTAAAAAAATTTTTTTTACCCCTAATTCTTTTCAAAAAATTTTGAAATTTTTTATTTGAAGTAGTCTCATTAGTGACTACAACATATATTTTTTTCGTTAAAATCCGTCAAGGCATTCTCGAGAAAAAAAACTTTTTTTTGCCTTTTTTCCCCCTCCATATCTCATTTTGCAAAAACCTTATTCTATATATATATAATACATATGCAAATTACTAGAAGTTTTCCTAGATCTTTACATTTTCCGAAATTTTTGACAACATTGACAGCTTCTGGCAAGCCTTTTGCCCCCACTTAGATTTCTCGCACTTTTTTTTCTGCTTTCTTTAGTGTTCCTTAATATGTATACAAATTTTCAGCTTTAAACCTAGATCTGTTTTTTTCGCGAAAATTTTACATGTTTAACCGCTCCCTCCCACACGCATATGGCCCCCAGCTGGCCTTCTGGCTGAAGGGCTTCTGCTTTTCCGACAACAATCGAACCTTTTTAACATGTCAAGTTGCTTGAACCTAGGTCTTTTCATTTTTATGTAGCCAACTCTTAGACTATTTCTGATATGCTCCAGACGCTTTGCCTCTACTCATGAGGCTTACGTATGAATCATAGTATGAAGTTCGTGCACGCTTTATACTTGGTATAAAGCGGAATTCAGTTAAGGGGTGTAGAAGGAACGATTAATATATTCGATGGCGACAATCCAGTTTCTACTGTGGATCAGTGGATACAGCAAATCACAGAGTGCAAGGAAATGTACTTGTTGACTGATTTACAAACGCTGGTTTAGGCTAAGAAGTTCTTGAATGGGTTGGTAAAGCTGTGGCTAGAAAGCCAAAGAACAATAACCTCATCGGACAGCTTGAAGGACGGATTAACCAGAAAATTTGAATCTGTAATGGATGGCTGCGATCTGAGGACTCAGCTAGATCCCAGACCGGCCCCAGCCACATGAATCAAGGGAAAATCAAGGAGACTGTCCAGCTTCGTTACAGCGCGTATGAAAAAGGCGAATGCCCAATTATAATCCAGCGCGATCTAAAATCAACATGTTCTAATCAGAACCTTGGCCCAGACACTTCCGGCCGACTACTCTTAAAGCAGTTTCCAGGCAAAATTAATGATATACGCAGCAACGCCTCGGCAAACTACGTGTCATGACCAAATCCTTCAAAATCGAAAATTTTCTACTTGATGAGATCCCTAGAATAATCGAAGTTCTCATTAAATTTGTCCCATTAAGTTTCGTTTCGTGTCAGGGAGTCATCCGTGGAGTCTCCCATGAAATTTCTGACAGGAAAATCATGCAAAACTTGGAGATTCTTGGTTCGTTGAGTGTATATAGTTAAGCCCAGGATTGAAAGTTAGAATAAAAAATTTCGGGCCTTACTGCGTGACTAAAGTAAAAGGAAAAGAGCGGTATAACATGTACAAGGTAACGGGTGAAGGACCCATAGAAACGTCAAGTTCCGCAGATTTGATGAAGCCGTGAACAGGATTCGATGACGACATATCGTCAGGAGACGATGATTGTCAGAATGACCGAATGTAGGAATGTAGTTTTAGCTGTAAATAATGCGTAGGAGTAAGTTAGGTTTAAGTTCTCAGGGGCACGGTTAAGAAAAGAGGTGGATAGTGCGGGATGAGACCCCAGCGGTCCCAAGAGTTAGTTTCCGATTGTACGCTTGAGTTAGCACAACGAATTTGTGTATGTACAATTGATTTTTGTTTTATTAATGCTAATTAATTGTGAATACTCAATTTTTTATTAAATCTCACTCCCACAACACTGAAGATTTGGAATTACATTTATCTTCGTGTAGATAAGAAATACGAACTCTATCATGTACGCCGATTGAGAACTGCAGTAGCGAAGAATATACTGATGTGTTTGCAGTAATTTACTATTTCATGCTGCAAAAATTTGTATGTACATTTCAAATACAGATTAAAATATACGTCAAAGTGCATTATTTTTTCCCTTGCAAATAAATTTTAGAAGACAGACATTTTTTTAATCTTCTGAAGCAAGCAGGACATCCTTTCAATATAAAACTCAAATTCTTGCTCGATATTGAGTTGGCGCTTAGCGCTCAACACGTTCAATTCACTTGAAATATATTGAAATTTCTTCAAATTCTTAGAAATTCCTTAAATAAATTCGCCTCTGCTAGTGATTAATAATTTTCACAAACCTTATATGTTTTTGAGTTTAAATTTTCTTTATCATCAACTTACCGACGCGTATCGCGAAAAGATCTACGTGACAAATATCACGTTATTAAAGATCTATTTAATTATACCGAATAACTTTTTTGTCATTCCCCGCCGCTTTCTCCGAAAATTTCGCTTCACGCTGTCACTGTTACTAACGCTTTAAGAGTAGGTAAATTCGATATTATTACCAAATTCAGTAGTAGAAAGTGGGTCGAAATGTTAGATTACAAGAATGGTTTTCTTATTTTTTTAACATAAAAAGTGGCAATAGAGCCAATTATACAAATCTGCACGTTTCAAGAAAGAAAATTATTCCAAAAAATGTATCAGTTTAAGCAAAGAAACCAAATTCGGATCAGGTTTTAAAAAATGAGTGTTTAAAAATACAATTATATTCGAAAATTAACTTTTTCTATATATAACGTTAGGTTTTATTAGGCCCTTTTGTTTGGGCCTTTTATGTATTTTGGATCTGCAATTCTTAGGGTTTATTCTTTTAGCTATAGGTATAATTTTAGATATGTTTGGAGTTTATATCTGGATCGTATATATTCGATCTTATAGTTTTGGGAACTTTTTGAAGTGAAACTTCTTTGCGCTCGTCATGGGGCTAAAAATGTATTTGCCATTCGATAAATCGATAGTGTGACGTACATAGCGCTAGTAAAGGACAGAGTAAATAAAGAATGGGCGAGTGAAAGAGAAAGCGATCTCGAGCGGAAGTTCTCGAACCTGACTTCATGATGCGACACAACTGCGGAAGATATTTTCCGGACGTTATTCAAATTTTGGTTTGTTTATCTATGTGTAATATTATTATAAAGAATTTTATTAATTAAACTAAATTTTTATGTTCTAATGCTAAAGTATCTAAAAATGTAAAAGATTTCAGGATTAAAAATTCACATTTTTCAAAGGAACCTAATCTCAGCAATTGGACGACAGAAAAAAAATTGTGTGTTAAAGAACACAAGGCAGAAGTGAAACTTCGGGTGTTATTCGCGAATGAAAATAACGTAATTGAACAATTAAAAATCAATACAAATACGGCACAATAAAAAAATTACAACATCGAATAACCAGAGTGAGTATAAAAATTTTTCAATTAATAATTGAAAATTTGACGTGGAAGTTTCACTTCTCTTGCACAGTTCTAATATCAAGAGAAATGAAACTTCCGCCTCAAATTTTCAATTATTAATTGAAAAATTTTTATACTCTGGTTATTCGTTGTTGTAATTTTTTTATTGTGCCGTATTTGTATTGATTTTTAATTGTTCAATTACTTTATTTTCATTCGCGAATAACACCCGAGGTTTCACTTCTGCCTTGTGTTCTTTAACACACAATTTTTTTTCTGTCGTCCAATTGCTGAGATCAGGTTCCTTTGAAAAATGTGAGTTTTTAATTCTGAAATCTTTTTTCTTAGGACTTATGGTTTTGGGTTTAACGGGTTGCTTTAATTACAATTTCAAATAATAGTCAGGAATGTAGAATGAAAGTTCATATGAATGTTCGTGATCAGAATACAGATAAAATTCCTGACAAATGGGAAAAAAATTTGAATTAAAAATTTTATTTAATTATTGAATTTTAAATTTAACCAGGGGTCATTCCCTGCGCTCGATAACCTCTATGTTTATCAGCACCGTGCATCGGCCGTGTATGTAGTAGTACGATCCGGAGGGGAAAAGCCAATGGAACTAATTTTCCTCAATATGATAATGTGCAAATAAATTTGATTTCTCATAGAGGAAGCATTAACGATTTTCAGAATTAATAATAATCATAATTTTCTTAAAATTCAATAAAATTCATTAATCATACATGTCAGTCAATTCATTTCGACACTAGGAATCTTTCTTTCCTTTACATAAGCTTTGAATTTTCATTATTTGAGAAGTTATAGTCGAAAAATCAATTTTACAAAAATTCAAAATCTAGATACAAATTTTAAAATTCAATATTTTGCAAAATTATTTGGCATGTTCTGAGACATTGGTGGATGCAGTTTGAAACAAAAAAAAAACATGATTTTCGAAGGAATTTTTTTTTAAATCGAGTTTTAAAAGATTTACAGGCTTGGAATCATCTTGGAACTGGTCTAGATCGTATACGCGATGTCTGAATTTAAGGAAGATGAGGTGGTGAAGTCATTTTGAATAATTAGAAACTTCAAAATGGCGCCTGAGTTGAAAAATGTTTGCCAGAAAATTTATGAATTTGTTTTTCTTAGAAACGAAGCACTTTACAGAAAAATTACAAAGAAAAAAAGTGCTTGGAATTGGCCAAAGGATACATCAGAATTTTTCCAAAACGATTCGAGCAATTTTTGCAATTTATAAAAAATTAGCAATTAGCAAAACCAAACAATTACTCAAATCGTTTTGAAAAAATTAATATTATTTATATTTTAATAATTCTTATAACCATTTTAAACAAAGGAAATATATTTTTTGTAAGTTTGATTAGTCATTAAAAATTTTTCTTTACACATTACGTTTTTAATTATTTTGCTTCCTCATAGGGGAAGCTTTGTTTTCGATACATTTTCTAATATTTTAAAAATAGTTTAACCCATTAACATTCACCCGGACACATTTTATATACCCGCTCTTCCCGCGCTCACAGTTAATATGAGCATGTGCCTCAAAGCTCTCAAATTTTCTTATGCAATTAACATGGGGAAAAGTAACATCCAACTTCAAATGCAGGTATTTTTTTAATATTTCACCGAAATCCTTTGACTCTGTGCAATTTTGATCTTTAGACTATGTTAAAAAAAACACATCTAAACGAAAAAAATTGTTTTACAAAATGACGGACCACTAAATTTAACCAAAATCACAATTTCCATTTTGTAAATTTTTGTAAAAAAAAATTTTTCGTTTAAATGTGTTTTTTTAACATATAGTCTAAAGATCACAATTGCACAGAGCCAAAGGATTTCGGTGAAATATAAAAAAAATACCTGCATTTAAAGTTGGACGTTACTTTTCCCTATGTTAATTGCATAAGAAAATTTGAGAGCTTTGAGGCACATGCTCATATTAACTGATTTCGCTAAAATTTGGTGGAAATCATGTTTTTAGTCATTATAAAAAAATAGAGGGGTGAGACCAAGAAGAATCGAAATTCGAAAAATAAGGACCACCCTAGTAAAGATACTTTTATTTTTAATATTTTTTCCATTCATGTTTTTTCATATAAAAATTATTTTTAAAGTTATGAACAAATAACGGTCAAAGAACAGGATTATCGTCATTAATTTTACATCAGTGTGCTTTCAGTTACTGCATTTTTTCAAAAAATAAAATGTGTGAAAAAAGTCGGATGAAATCTTTAACGTTTATTAATGCAGAACGAGTCGTAGCTCGATGGCGTCCCGAAAGCGAAGACGAGTTCTGCATAAGTTGCGCGAGTCAAAAACGCCTATATCCCTAGTTGTATACGATATTTTCTTCAAAATGTACACGAAACCACTTATTTAAGAGTGTGTAAAACGAGTTGAAAGTTGTTGTTTCCAGAGGTTAGAATAGCGCGACTACAAAATTCTCCGCCAGAGGCAGTACTGTCACGAGTTTTTTTACCTCCAGCTGGAGTTTTTTTTTCTCTGTTAGGAATTTTTTCCCAGTTTTTTTTTTCACTGCTCTGGAAACAGCAACTTTCAGCTCGCTTCACACACTCGAAAATCAGTGCTCTCAAAGTTGGCTCCCTGCGCGCGCAGCGTGTGTTGGCTTCCCACTGGAGAAATTCTGCCATTGGCTGTAATGTAACGCGTGATTCAAAATCGAAATAAATCAGCCAATGGCAGAATTTCTCCAGTGGGAAGCCAACATACGCAGCGCGCGCAGAGAGCCAACTTTGAGAGCACTGTCGAAAATACGTGCGGTTTTCGTGCACGTGTTGAAGAAAGTAGTTTTATCCGCGCAAAGTTTGTGAATGGGAACGTATATCAGAATAATTAAATACAGAATAATAATAAGTAAATATTAATTAAATAAATTTAATAAATCAAAAAAAGCTCGATATAAATTTTACAATACTTGAACCTCATGTTTGCCCACAATCTTACAATCATCCACATATAAGTTAAGTATATACACTGAATTACAATGAATTGATTTTTCAAAAATTTAAATAAAAATAAAAATTAAGTGATAGAAATATACATTTCTTGCAACGAGGAATGAGAACTGGAAAGTTGAAGCCATTGCATTTACTGATCTTAATTTGGATTGCTCATGAAATTGACTGTGATGGACAGGTTCTTTCAGTGACATGAGCAAGTTCTACATATTCACCGTATACGAAAATTTCGAATCTGGAACACCAAAATGAGGGAAGTACACCTTAAGAACTGTCAAGTTGCACAGGTTCACATTTAAAATTCAGATAAAATACGAAAGCATTCTAAAATGGTTATTTTTCAGTGCCGAAAAAATCGATTCACGTAAATAAACAATTTTAATGCATGGTATTTGTGTAAGGTACCAGAGGTAAAGTACATCACAGATATTGCATATGTATAAACCCATCAAACTCTGACGAAGCCGTTTTAATAAAACATGATGTAGCATCTGTAAGTGAAATTAACACTGTTTTATGTTTGAAACTTCAAAAACATTCGTGTGAAGTTTTATGCAATTACCAAACCGTCACGATAAGTGAGCAAATTGTTAATTAATAACAAATAAATAAAGTATACAAAAAAGTGATGTGTGACAGTAACGGTTTCCTTTCCTACAAAATGTCCTTTCTCCTTCTAGTTAAAACTGTTACATAGTACTGGAATCGCTAATTGATCGGTAAGTACTTTACATTATTAAAAGCTTCCAAATTTTTAGTTTCCGATATTTTTTGTTTAAACACGTTTTTCTCGAAACCACTTTTTTCAACTCACGTGCAATGAATTAACTTTTGGAAAATAAAACATTTTAAGATTTCTTTTAAAAAATATTTGACTTAAATCTCGCGCTCGACTGTGTTCACCAAATAATAAATACTTTAACAAGTTAGTTAAGCTTGAGCGCGCTTATGGCACGTGATTGTTAGTACCGCTTTGCACTCTGGAGCATTTAATCCGAGTATTTTTCTGAATAGATTTAATTCTCTACCTTTCCAGAAAATTATATAATTAAATAAAAATTTAAATTATCGATTTTTCAGGATTTTAAAAAATCTAATAGACATTCGTAAAATATTGTGTGGATTTAGAGGGTCTCAAAACATGAACTTAGGTTAATTTTTGCATAGCATGAGTGAATATGTCATCTTTTTATGGCTTAATTGAATAATTTCTTCAATTCAATTCCATTTTTTAACAAATATAATATACAAAAATTTGTAGATCTTTAGAAGGAGAATTTCTTTCGATTCATTTATAATATCTGACGTTTCTTGGCGGAGAAATTAAATTTTGAAACTTTGTAACAAAATTTTATGCGATTAAAAGGAAAATCACTTATCTTATAAAAAAAATGTTCAAGGGAGAATTTATAGATCTTTTTAAGAAAAATAATTTTTTTTTCTGATAATTTTCAGTGTATCGCGCCTTATTTCATATTTGGCTAAAAAAATTTTCTATTTAAAATATACAAAAAGTTCAATTCAAAAAGTTTTTTTTGCCAATCTTATAAGGCATTAAAGAAGCAACACTTTTTACCTCTCGAATTTTCTCCAATCGTGCGTTGTTTTGCTTTAAATTTAAATATTCGGTCGTTTTTCTGAATTTTAAAAGAGATACTTTTGTCTGCCAATTTTTCTATTTATTGAAAAAAGTAATAACGATAAATTGTACAAATATTTTTTGAATTTTCATCAAAAATGGTTGGCTGACGAACTTGATCTTCATTTTAGGACACTAAACGAGTATACCAAAGGCCAATCCAATCTATGTAAATTCTTTCGAAGGTTATCGTGTTATAAAACTAAAATCTACAGAAATTCAGACTGACCGACAGACACATTCTTAAACACATATTTTTCGGGTTCAGGGGTCATAAAATGTGCACATTTGACAAAAATGGAAGCGCCTAATTTTACATAAATCTAATACATTCTCTCCGTCGAGAATGTAAAAACATGTTTCTTGGGTTCAGGGGGTCACAAATCGTGGTCATTTGACAAAAAATGGAGTGGTCATAATTTAGACAAGTCTAATATAAATTCTCTGATGATAATGTAAAAATTCTTTATAATGTAATTTTGACACAATAAACTTAAACATTTGAACAAAAAAACTTCAATAATCATAACCATTTAAAAACGTCATAAATATTAAATCATAAACATATATTCGTAATATAAATTCACTTACAGTCTACATCTCTTTCATCTTTATCAGTGGTCGGATAATCAAAAAGTGAAGAAACAAAAATTTTGTTATTTTTTTTTTTTTAGTTTGTTATCATGTATTTCAATATTGGTATTTTAAGGATATGGTTAAATCTAAGAAGCCATATCTTGTACATTTATTATTATTATTATTATTACTATTATTACTATATTATTATTTTGTATTGTATATCCATTGCTATTCTACAGATACAAATGTATAAGATAAAGAGAAATTTTTTTTCCATGTAAGTACGCAAAGTTAGTAATACTATTGATTAAAAAATTTAATGGAAGAATTCATTTCATAGTAAATACAAAATTAAAGTAATAAGCAGGAATTCTGTTTTTTACCTCCTTTTATAAAAATTACTAAATTTCTATATAAATAGGCGTTTGTTTTATATGCCGATGAAATAAAACAAATTACTCTTTAAAAAGAAGGTCAACTGATTTTAGAAACCGTAAAAAGAAACCGGAAGAAAGGCATTAAATTGGGTTATTGTACTTGGACTTGGCATTCTACGTAATGCCTCAAGCTATTAAAAATGATAAATGCATAAAAACTATAATTGACAGGTCATTTTGAGAAATATTCATATCTTATTGAAATATCTTAATGGTTTCATTTATACTCCTTACTTTTATAATTATTTATATTCATTATTTTGCCGTTTTTTTGTATATTTCAAATTTTTCAAGAAATATTAAACTTTTTTAATTTCTCTATCACCCAGAAAACAGTTTCTTTGAATCAAAGAAACATTTCTTTAATATACGGTCAAAGAAAAAATTTATTTAATTTAAAAAAAAAATATTTCTTTATATTAAAGAAAATTTTTTTGAATCAAAAAAATTTTGTTTATTTTAAAGAAATTTTTTCTTTCACCGTATATAAAAGAAATGTTTCATTCAAAAGAAAATGTTTTCTGGGTGTATTTTTTTTCTCGAAATGTAGCTTTTCCAAATATGAAGTTTGGTTTTTTTAAATACTTTATGATATATGAAAAAACTGATGCTCGTGTTACACGCTTAGTAATATGTTTCACTAATGACTAGAGTAAAGGCATTAGCGGGCAAAAAAGTAAATGATCGACTCGTCAACTACTTTTCAGTAGGCAGTTAGTGCGTTAATTTGTCATTAATTCTCATCAGAGTTATTTGCTTGATAAAAACTTCGTTCTGAACCTGGTGCTCATCTGCTATACTTGGATGAAGAACCGGTACTTATAAGCTTCTCGAAGAAACAATCTCCACAAATGAAGAGTCAATAAGTGATGAGTGTAAAATGAAAACAATAATAAAGTGCAAAATGTTCACCCATTGTAAATTGAGCATAAAATTTAAAATGTCGATCAGAAAAATAGAGTGTAGTTTTTATATGAGTAAATTGTCAAATCCAATTATATGTCTTAGCGGTTAACTGTTTCAAATTTTTATAAACAGTATTAAACGACAATCCCAAAAAAATTGCAACAATATTTACAAAAATTATTTTGTTATTTCTTCAAATGCAATTAAAATTTTGTACATCATTTGTATATCCCCACTTTGAAATGAAAAAAATTTCAATATAAGTAACTGCTACTGTTTACTAAGTTGGATACTAAGTTTCTTTGAAATAGCTGAGAACTAACTATTGTACTAGTAAAGTGTAAAGTAACTGTTATAGTCAAGGATTTTTTCCGTGTGGTTAGTATCACATGCCCTTAATATAATTGATACTTCTGGTCAAGTGAAGGACGTCAGTTATTAGATTTTTATAGATAAGGTTATAACCCACTTATTATTTTTATAAAATAATATTATATATAGTGTAACGTGGTGAATTTTTACCACATTATTGATCCTTTTCCCAGATTGAGTTTTGGTTCGGGAAATAAAAATAGAACAGCCAGTGGGAACTCATTTAATTATAAGAGTGTGAGTGTTGAGAAGGATGTATGAAAAATGAAAGGATTGCATAGTATGTTGTTAGAATAAGTTTAGGTTAAGGAATACTTTATTGTTTTCAACCTGCCTCACTGCCAAAGAAACCAGCTAGAATGTTTATACTTTACTTTTGTTTACGTTGCCGTCTGGGATGCTTCAGTCATTTAACTAATTTTGTTCATTCTCCAAAACTGCAAATCAATGCAGTTCAATGCATTCATAATTTGTATTGTTGACAAACTGTCACAATACGTGGACGCAGCCATCATGGCTAGCGCTAGATCTACTTCCATGTGTCAAGAGGGCAGCAGCTCTCAGAGCTACAATATTTTGGCTACAGCGACTGCGCACCCAGACGAAAGTTTCGGAGCATTCAGTCTCTCTCTGGCTGTTTCACAGTGATAGTCACGATTTTTAGAGTTTAGCGATTTAAAGCTTACAAGTGCCTATTTCTGCACCGATTGTCAAATTTCTGATAGCTTGGGTTCTGCAGAAGAAAGGTAGACGTTGTGATAATCGATTTCTCTGATTTTTATTTTATTTTGTAGAGTTTTCGCGAAGTTATGAAATTATGTAACATGGCTAACGCCCATTTGCTTGGCATGAAGCAATAATTTCTTTGTACTTTGAGTATAATTTTTGAGTATCGGTTATGATTTAAGTTTAGAGATTCAAATAACTTCAGTTTTATATATAATTTTGGTGGAATTATGGTTTCTAATTCTGAGATTCAGAATCGTAAAGTTTAGTGATTAAATAATTAAAGTTAACGCTCATGTCATGGTTTACCGCCATTTTGTACATTTTCGCGTTTGATTTAATATTGTATTCAGTTGTAGTGATTACGTCATTCGGAACAATATTATGTTCCGATAACTTTGCCGATCGTAACAAATTCAAATGTCAAACTAAGAATTAATTAGATCGGATTGTAATCATTTTATTTTTTTCACTTCATCCATTAAATTCAAATACTGTACACAATTTTATCTCATCATTACTTGTGCTATACTTGATTTTTCCTATTATATTTTGTTGGTTTGATTTGCTTTACGCTCCCACGAAATCCCTCTACAGCTGGCTAGTTGGAATAAATTCTTTTAGCTTTTCAGGTCATCTTAAGTAAAGTTTAGTAAGCCTTAGCGAGAAAATTTTGAGCGGTATCAAAAGATACCTGGCGCCCTAATTGTCAGTAATTAAATTTACTAAGACTTTTGTTGGGTTACCTTAGAAGAATTTATTTCTTTAATTTTAATAAAAGGGTGGGCGCCAGATCTTTTGTTCAACTCAAATTTAATTAAAATTCATTCATCATAAAAAGAAAAGAACATTTAAATTCTTCCGACATAGTTTTCTAATCTCTGCCCCAAATTCTGGATGATGGTAGAGGGGTGAGTTCTTAACTGAAAAGATTATCTACTAATTCAAGCTACCTCAAAAGAAAATAATAAATTTAATTATAAAATTTAACTATTTATTCAAATAATTTTGAAGTTCGAGGTTCATTAAATTCACGAAGTAGAACAAATTTCCAATAATTATATTGTTTGAGATCGAAATTACAGTATCAAATTTGTTTACAAATTTTTGGAATCTAAAAAAAGGAAATATTATATAATTATTATATATAATTTACGAGTAGCACAGGTCTCAATTATTTAGTTTAAACTTAATTTAATATTTTTAATCTGAAACTATTCGAGAAATCAAAAGGTACACATTTGATTTTACTTCAAGAGTAAAATTAGCACATTTTATAAATTGAAGATTTCAAATAAATCTATAAAGATTTATAAAACTGACAGAATTCCTAATCTTTAAATCAAATCTTAAACGAATAAGTGACCTATCGTCAGTTATTTCGGACTTGGTATAAATTCAAATGACGTAGATATAATTACATTTTACAAGAAAAGAAAGAGAATGAATTCAATTGAGAAATTCAGAACTACTGATCTAAAGAATCTCAAAGTATCACTTAAAAATATTAGTTAGGGCTTTCTTGGCCAACTGACTAAAGAATCTAGATAAAAATAATTAGGGCTTTCCTGGTCAACTATTTATGAAATCTAAATCAATTGGGGCTTTCTTGGCCAATTGATACAACAAAATGCTAAATCATATATGACGCTACTTTAACAAAATACAAAGACACAATTAAAATCACGAAAATCTGAATTTCTTAAATGAAATAGATAGAAATCTTACCCCGAATAATTATTAAATCGAAAAGATTGATATTTCGGTTGAATATATAATGTGAACTAAATAAATGAACTAAATTTCTTTCGGAAGGTGATGAAAAAAAGGTGTCGAATGAAGAAGAATGTTTGCTTCGTTGGCTACGTCGCCGCCAAGTTACCGACATTGTTTTCTTCCAGCTTCAGATTGGTTGATACTTGTCGACGATTTCCCTTGGTTCTAGATGCTAATTCAAATTCAACTATTCTTTTGAATTAATGAATGGACCACTTCTCCCGTATTAAACATGACAAACAACATTGGAAAATATTTTTATCTGTTTCCGCGTGACGTATTCACGTAGTCACTTTCGAGTTGATTCAGTTCGAAGCTAGCCAACGTGTTCGAGGATAGCCAACGTGCTCATGCTTTCTTTCTCTATCAATAGGTTCGTTACTTGCTAGAGGGAGAAAGCATGAGCTCGATCTGGAGACAGTGGGGAGCCTACTCCAGAACTCCACTCATAAGAAGTTTTCTTGAATATGGCTGTCGCAGGCCCTCACTATTTACAAATCTAAAACTTATGACCAAATCTCCAAACTTCAAAATCGTATCCTAAGACTTATTCTTGGCTATCGAATCTCCCCTCCTATCCCAGTTATGTTCGCTGAACATAAAGAACTTCCATTACTTCGTCGATTCAAATTCCTTACTAAAAAATTCCTATTAAAAGTTTTTTCAAGGGAAGACCATCCACTCCTAGACTTCTTGTACAATCTGAAAACCACCACTGCCAGAAATAATGCCTATAATTTCAGAGAAACCTTTTCTTTATTAAGTGCATTCATTCATTTAAAGAAATACAAATCCAATATTATGTTCTCCTATACTCCTATTAATTATTTCCTAGATTACTCGCTTGACTTTGAAATTCCTAATATTAATCTACAACTTGGGAAAACCTTAATGGATAGTCCATTGCCTAATTTAGACTTCAACCACTATGTAAGAAGTGTTCTTACAAACGAAACCATTTTCTATTCTGATGGTTCTAAAAGAGACGATACTCTCCAAACGGGGATTGGTATCACCTGCCCCCTCTCCAAATTTTTTTTGACATCTCTGAAGCTATAGATATTATAATAGAAAGAAATATTTCCCCTGCCATAGTAGCCTCAGATTATCGCAGTGTACTCTCAGCTTGTTTAAATTTTAACCACAACGACACAAAAAACTTTTTCATATTTAAGGGCATGTGTTACTTATCATATGAGTAATTTTTTAAACCCGGTTTTTTTTCTACTATTTTTACATTTTCAACAAAATTATAGTCAACATCCGTCAAGAACGTGGACACGGACGAATGTTGACTATAATTTTTTTGAAAATGTAAAAATTGTAGAAAAAAACCGGGTTTAAAAACCTGCTCATATGGTAAGTAACACATGCCCTTAAAATTAGAAATCTTTTGTCTTATGCAGAAAACAATAATATAAAAATTTCTCTTTTCTGGGTACCTTGACACAAAAATAGCTTCGGAAAGGAAATAGCTGATAAACTTGCTAGAATGGCTCTAGCTAATGGAACTCCTCTAAACGTTAGAATCCCTCACCTTGACTTCTACAAATACCTTAAGGATAAACTAATTAGCTTATCAATTGCTGAACTGGAAAGGGACAGCACTCGAAGAGGAGTGGGCCTTTATTACTTCTAGAACTATTTCTCTAAAGATTCACTTAAACATTGGTTTTTTCAATCACAGCTCGAAAAAAGAAGTGACATAGTCAGTGTTTCCCGCCTTAGAAGTAACCACTATGCTCTTACCAGCAGTTTACCTGGAATTCGCTTGATTCCATCATGTCTGCATCAAAGTCAATTCAAGGTCAAATTTGCATAATATGAAAAAAGTTAAGTTTTGACTGCAGATTCCGAAAGAACGGATAAATTCACGTACAGATATGATATCCAATAACTAGACTACTATATTCATACGTTTTGAGGGTCGCTGAATCCAAATTCGAGGTCCATTTGATCGTAGCATATCAGGCTCAAGGGCATTTGAATGTTAAATTGAGGTCAATCAAGTCGTTTGAGAGGCAATGACTAGTATTTCTATGGTTTTGAGGGTCACTGAAGCTGAATCCATTCTAGGAATTGCTCCAAGGTCGTCCTAATCACAAGTGATATGTGCATAATTCGTGAAACTTTTTTTCAGGCATATATCCAATAAGCCATGCATTACCTTCCTAGAGATGAAGGTACTGAAAGATGCAAATAGCGTTTCGTGATATTGCAAAAATTCACACTTTTCTTTTTTTATAACAGATTTCTCTTCCTTGTAACGATTCTTGATCTATTTGTATTTAGATTGAATTCTTAAAACAAAGAAATATTAAACGAAGAATTGCTCCCAGTAGTTACTCCTGAAATAGTAAGACCTTATGCCCTCTCATAATGCTTGAATCAAGGGAGATGGGAACGTTCTCTGACGGAGGCAAGATAATACGCAAAAGATTTAAGTAACAAAAATAATATAAATTTATTCAAAATTTATTAATGGAGTCAGAAGCGAGATCTTTTAACATTGCACGGATGCGAAATGACTCGATACAATGCTAAAGTTATTCGGATCAAATGACTCGATATAAATGTGACGTTTAAAATTGAATTATATTTATAAAATCGTACCTTCTTATCTTTCCTAAATTCCTCGTTTTGATTAACCCTCGTGAGAAGGTTAATTTGGGTTGAGGATAGCCAACACATTATCTAAGGTAAATAAAATAGGATTTAGTTTTAATTTAATAGATTTCTTCAAATATAAAGGCATTCAGGAATGTTTGTTTACAAAGGAATCTGATAAACATTTAAGAGTCAATGTGTAAATTACTTGTTATAAATAATAGGTGTATATATTTTATTATAGCCAAATCGGTCGGATGTTTTAAAGCATCAATATATAAATAATTTATCACAACTTAATGTTCGAGAATCCGTGCACAAATATATAAACTAATGAATGTCCAATTGATTGAATACTTTAATCATTAATACATAAATACATTTACTGTTTAAGAACCCATGCGGAGATATATCCGTTATAAATTGATATGAAATATGAATCGATTGAATATTTTAATCATTAATACATAAATGCATTTGTTGATAATTTATTATAATTTAATGTTCAAGAATCAGTGCACAGATATATTGGTTATAAATTAAATTGATTCAATATCTTAATCATAAATACAATTGTTAATAATTTGTTATGATTTAATGTTCAAGAATCCGTGTGCAAACATATTTGTTGTAAATTAAAAGATTTATAGTCGATTGGATATTTTAATCATCAATACATAGATAAATTCAATTGGTAAGAGAGGAGTTTCAACTTCAGAGGCAGAATTGATTGGAACAAGAATAATCGTTGAGTACTTACAATAGTTTTGTTTGTTGGAGCGTAGAAATAATTCCGTTGTATAATAATTAAGTTAACATTCACTTCAAAGTTCACTAATAGTTCATCAATAGTTTATCAAAAGTTCACTTGAGAGTTTTTAAACAATTTCTTAAACTTCACATGCGAGTTCTTAATCAACTGGTATCGTAAACTGGGGTGGTTTCTGATTACACTGAACTTTATAATACTATGAGTTATAGGGTTCCGCGTTGGTACTGTATTCCTCCTGTAGAGTTTCGCGGCGATGTTCTTCCTGCACTGACTTGTGAATCCGATGTGGGTATCTTATATTAGCCGAATTTTGTGTGTTTCATGATTTATGCTAATTAAGATGTTGAGGGATTTTTTGATTCAAAAATTTATTAATTCTAGTTCTCGCAAAGAAAAAATGAATCAATTCTGGTTCGTGCAAGGAAAAAATGAATCAATTCTTCCGCGCAGAACAAGGCATACATGCGAAGCGCGGCGTCTTTGATCCGTGCGACGAGATGTGTTTGTTGTTTGACTAATTAGCTCGAGTGTGTATCGTTACGCAAAGTACACAAGTGGGCGTAGATATGCGTTCGTTTTACTGTATCACAATTTCTATCTATGAATTATTGGTTGTGGGTCATGGACCCATGACATAAACTATAAATATTTCATCGCATAACCGAGCAATGATAAAATTTCTCTGATACATATATTAAAAAACATTATAAATTGAAATTTAATTCCTGGAGAATACTTCTCAAGTCCCTCTCTGAGTTTAACAATTATAAGTGGTAAAAACCATTATTAATGACAGCATATATTCGCTCAGAATTTTACAAACTCTTTACCCCTTCCTTGAAAAATTCGCAAATTAACAAATTAAATTCTGTACTAGCGAATTAGAATGTATTTTTACTTCGCAAAATACGGCTAACAAAACCATGTGACTCGAAAAAACGTATTGGTAACTCCTTCAATTCTCCGCAGCTTGGTACAGCGTACACGAAGAATTGAATTTATTCGCGAGATATAAAAATGAGAAATTAATCAAATCTTCGCAGCTTGGCATAGCATACACGAAGATTTGACGAAAAGTAAAAATCACGGGCGAGCAAAAAAATAAAAAATAAAACAAAGGAGGAATATCAAAAACTGGGAATAGCGTACATTGATACCCCTTTAAAAAACTACCCTTTAAACGAAATTTTAAGGATAGGAAGACAAAAAATTTTGAACCAAGAACTTCAGCTTGGTACATCGTACAAAGTTTTTCTTTCAGGCTATACGACTTAAACTGAAGCAGATGATGCTGCTGGACCCGTTGAACTGCGTTACTAGTAGAGATTGTAGTCAATTTTCGTGCTTTTGGGAAAAGAAAGGCAAGAGGACACAATTTTACTTGAATGAGGTTCGCTGAAAAATCGTAACACATTTATAACAAGGATTCCGATTTCTAAATTACGTGATTTAACTGGGGTCTTAACACCATTAAAAGGTTCCAGAACCCCAGGGTTCAAAAAGAACTTCAGAAATTGGAACACAATGTTTTATTAAAGAGGTCACTATTAGGAACACTATCCTTTTCAAGATTTTCCAATTTCCAAATATCGAGCTCTAATTGGGGTCTTAACACCGTTAGGGCTCCAGAACACCAAGGTTAAAAAGCGGATATTCAAAAATTGGAAAACAATATTTTATTAAAGGGTTACTTTCAAGAACAATCATTTAGGATAGAGATTAATGGGAAGAGAAGACAGGACTTGGGCGTTAACGTTAGATACACAAGGTCCAAGACCTGGTATCTAGTGCTAATAGCACAAAAAGAAATGCATATAAGAGGTGAAACTAAAAAGATTTTAGATTCCTTGTTAAAGACTATTTTAACGTCGAAACTGAACAGCTGAGGCTAAGCGTGTTGAGAGATTCTGGTAAAACTGGAAAAATCGGTAATAGCTGACTGCGTAGCTTCTTCCAAAAAAGGGCCCTTATTTTCGCTTTGTGTAGTCTCGATGTTATATTTAGATTTATTTGTGTATCATATTCTTAGAAATACAACGGGTATTTCCCAATGTAGAATAATAGGTTGTTTTGAAAGGTTTGAAAATAGATTATTTGAAAGATTTGGTTTGAGGGAAAAAATAAACATTTTTGCGGGTGACAAGATCACCCGGTAGGTGCAAGATTTCTATGCTTGTGCAGTCGGCCCGGTGCTGGACGACGACAGTAAGCCGGCGCTCGTCTTATATCCCAATGAAATTTTACATCATTGATGGGAGAGACTGATAATTATGTTCCTATCGTAATTAGACCGTACTGCTCGTAGATCGATATTCAATCAATTTAGCGCAGTGCTCTGCCGTGCCTGCCGGTACGCACAGGATTGTGTGCCTATGACGTACTACGGTCGAATGGACCTCGAATTTGGATTCAGCAACGCTCAAAATGTATGAAAATAGTCTAGTTTCCCAAAGACATACTTTTGTCTTATTGTAATCGTCATACGAACTCTCAGGTTGCTAAGATATATTAACCTTGAAATGACCTTTAGGATCATCATTAGAAAAATAGTTGATATCATATCTGAACGTAAAATTTTCCGTTCTTTCAGAATCTTCAGTCAAAACTTAACTTTTTTCACATTATGTAAACTTGACCTTGATACAGACATGGTGAAATCAAGCCCTTAATTCAGCAGCCCTCAAAACCATAGAAATATTAGTCACCTTCTTTCAATAAAATTTTTTTCCGATTTGACCTTCAAATGCCCTTAAATTTGACATGCTGGAGCCAAACGGACCCCGGATTCGGGTTAAAGAAAATTTGAACAATAAGTAATTTTGTAAGCTGTAAAATTTAAATAAATATTACGGCGTTACAAGGCGTGCATTATAAAAAAAGTTTAACTTTATAAGTAAATTACGATACTTTTATGATTTCTTTTTCACGTTAAAAAAACGCTTTTTTGCAAATTTATATGCAATGCATCTTCGAAATCTTCGAAACATCCTAAATAAAAATTTTTCAAAAAAGTTGAGTAAAATCAATAATATTTTAGGGATAGATAGAAATTTATTTTCTCAATATTAGTCCCTACAATGACTGTAATGCAGGCATTAGAAAACTTTAATGACAGTATCAACTCTATACAATGCAGAGAGCAATTTAATAAATAATAAATATTCATAATTGATACGATATATGAGTCCGAAGAAGTTCCGCCGAGTGAGAAGCCCAGTAGTCTCGAGCGCCATCGCATTGTCGCGGCGCTTTACTCTTTATTTAATTCCTCGAAAACAACAAAAAACGGCAAGATGAAATTTACAGCATCGAAAGATAAAGACTTAAGCTTTATTTTGAGACTTTATTTGAGACATATCTTGTTTTCCACAAATATTGATATAAAATTCTGAAATTTTACACGTAGCATCGTTGAACATCATACAATCAGGTTTCACTAAAATTTCAATTTGAAAAAATTAAGACGATATCATTCTTTAAATAATTAATTTTTGATGATTAACAATTTATTATTTAGTAAAGTTAAAACTTGTTTTAATGGTATGTTGTTCAACGATGCTACGTGTAAAATTTCAGACATTTAGATTGATATTTGTGGAAAATAAGCAATATTATTTACGTAGATTCATTTCAGGTTCACGATTTGGTGAAAATAAACAATGGCTTTGAGCATCCCTTAATAAATCATTGATTGTCCTCAAATTTTGAGAAAAAAAATTTTATTTGCAATGCTTTCGAATATTTCGATACTTCGCATATAAATTTCCAAGAAAGAGTTTTTTTAATGACCCTTGTAAAGGAGAGTTGGGTGATTTGCGCTGTCGGGTGGATTAAGCCACCGGATTTTTTCAATTATGTAGAGAAAAGATTCACTCGGATGAATATTTATAGGTTGAAAATTATAGAAAATTGTGTTTTGGAATGTATATTACGTTTTCTTTTTGTAATTTCATTACGAACAAAATTTTAATTAAAAAATCAAACTGTATTAAATTATACACATGCAGAAATTGTAACTTCGATTTCGATCTAGAATCGGTTAACTTATCTAGCATCTTTCAACCTTTTTGCAGCCATTTGAACAATAAAAAGACTAATTTTCATTGAAATTTTGTATTTTTATTTCGTTTCTGCATCATTTCTATTTTTTTCTTAAATTTATTAAAGCGACTTAAACCACCCGACTCTCCTCTACTTATTTATATTTTTCTTTCTCAAATTTGTTCAAAAATATGTCGCATATACTAAAAATACAATTTATATATTTATTTCGCATCGTTTATAAGATTATCGACGAACAAAAATAATCTCACTAATTTACATTTTTAGAAACTTTCTCACTCGCACAATTTCTCGTGAATAGGAAGAGGACAATTGTGCAAATGCGCACTCATTTTTCACGTTCACTGACAGTTTGGTCTCCTTATTATTATATACTACATTTTATGGTGGATCCAAGTACTCAAGCTAGATATATATAAATCTTAAACGAAAATTGGAGTAAAAAATTATATTACAAAAACGTTTGAATAATGTGAACCACTGAATAAGATAATATATATTAGAGGTATATGCGCGCTTTAGAAAAATGGCAGAAACATTGTAGTTCCATTGTTTATAAAAGATTTATACCCGCAGTATGTCCACAGAAAGTTTTCAGATTTCTGTGCATAATTGTTACCATATGTTTATATTTTATATGTCATATTAGTTTGATAAGATGTAATTACATTTTTGTTTAATGTGTACGTATGGCAAGGAATAGTATTTTATTATAAATGTATAAATTAATTTTCTTTCTTTTGGTTAGGCTAATGTTACGTAAAATGTTTCTAATTTTATAAGAAATAAAAAGTATTCGAAATGTTGGCAAAATTTTTCATACATTTTTGCAACACTATGCCTGTCTAAAATTTAGCGAGTGAAGCTTTTTTTATGTATTTATTATAAATGTATGTATACTGCTCTATAATTTATAAAATTGCATAATTTACCATAACTAGGAATAACTACGCACGCGGCCCTTATGTGCGCCAATCCTTATTTTTATTGTTGTTTTTCAATAATATTTATTTCATAAAAAAAAAGTGTGACTGTGGCAGGCAAGTTATCTTTTATGACAGCTTGACGTACAGCTATAATGTTGGAAACGAAGAAGGAATATTCTTATATCAGTTAAAGTGTATATCTTCACAACTTTACCTGTTTTGGCGATATCATATTGTTAATATACACATTATATAGAGCTGCTGTAACCATAAAGCCTATAAACAAGAATATAGAAAATAATTAATTTTCATTCATTTGGTTATAGGCTAATATTACGTAAAATGTTTCTAATGTTATAAGAAATAAAAAGTATTCGATATTGTTAGACCGAAGTTACACATGTTTGTTATAAATATAAATCTGCATGTACCAAGCGAAAAATGTCTGTACTTTTTTTTTTAATTATATAAATAATTAAACATATTTTTAACTCATCATTTTACGCAAAAATAAATGATATCAAACATGTGTTTAGCTCTATAAACAAACATTTATATTTTTTTTAAAGATAGTATTTTTACTTACAGAAAATATTGCAAATTCACGATACATGAAAAACGAGTGGTTGCTGAGGGCAAACGTATTCCTATTTCAATTAAATCGTTTATTTAATTATAAAATATTAAAAGATTACCCAGTTTCTTGAAATTAATCACTTCTCTGCCTTAGCTATTTCAATAAAAGAACTGGTTTACCTAAATAGTTTAAATATTATAGTACAAATAAATTTTTTCCCTATTCTACACTCAGAGAAAAGTTTGATTGATTAAAAAAAAATTTGGTTTATTCAACCAAATTTTTTGGTTAATAAAGTTTGGTTGATAGTACGCGTCGCGTCGGTAATGTCGGTATGTTTAGCTAGTTAATGAAATTATGTGGTTGAATCAACCAAATTATTTTTTTACACTAACCAAGACCATTTTCAAATAAATAATATATTTCGTTCAACACGTTATTTGTTTGAATCAACCAAACAACTTTTTCTCTGAGTGTAGGTATATCAATTATTCAAATTATGGTTAATCATCCTTCCCTCGTTCGCATAGTATTATTTTTTTTCGTAGACAATGAAATTTATCAAAATGCTTAAAAATATCTAATTACTTATAATTATTTGATAATAATAATTTATTTAAATAATACTGTTAAGCTTTAATGCTCGTTTTTAAACTTTAGATTTGATAGAGGCCTAAAAATGAGAACTATCCAAGATTTGTATTCTTTTTATACATTATTAGAAATCTCCACCACACGGAATATATTTTCTACCAAATAACAAGTTCTATTGCATATTATTTAAGCATATGTCACGTCCCGTGACGTAATATTAACTACTTTTGTATTCAGTAATTATAATCCTTATATTTTACCTAGCAATTACTACTTATTGTCTATAATCAATGTAATATTACACAAGGACTATCCACAATACTACGCCTCTTTAGAAAACTCTCGAACCACATAATTCATATATTCAAACCTTTCAAATAATGTGAAAAGCACACCCTTCAAAATATTCTCGTTTTCAAATACCATATAAATTATGTACTCGAATCCATTAAATGATGCGAAACGTACACTCCTTATGTAAATCAAGGGTCACCCTATTTTTCACAAGAACACATTTGTTCTTGATGTCAAAGCAAACCTATTTTAACTAGCTCATTGTTTAAACACCTGCGTACTACTTTCCGTGTTCACGCTTCTCATCCGAATTACCGAACGCGTCGAAAGCTCTCAAAACATCGACCCGTACTAGAAAGAAATATGACTCACCTAGCCCAAAAGTACTCTAAAACATCACACCTGTATATGAATCACCAAGATTCAAAGAAAACATTATTTAATGCAACTGCGTAGTTTCACCCTCCAACTGTCAACCTTCTTCGGCAATGCTTAGCGGCCATTTTGGTACCGGATGATTAATTGGATAAACGGATATAAAAACAGAGGGTTTATGTCAGTCTGTTTTCGTGAGTAACTCTCTTTTTGTCTGCTGAGTCTGTTTGGACGCCAGTCTGTTTTTACCTCCTGAAGTAGAATCATCGAGTTTTCTCGAGTTACGAAAACTTACAAAAATTCTTAAACACTGTGCGGAAACCTTCTCCATAACCCAAGTCCATCCCAAGTGTCACGTACCATCACGGAGAAAAATAGATAGTCAGCTGGAATATCTAGATGGTCAGTCTGACTATATTTGAGTGTCAACTATGGGATAAACCTCCAGATAGTGTAGTCTACTATCTGTGAAATGTAAAAAATTGAATAATCAAGTTTACTATCCCGGAAGTAAACTTGATAATTCTAGATAATAAAATTCTTAACCTCTAGAGAAATCATATTCTGTCATATGCTGAAATATGACGCGCAAGAAGAAACGGAAACGGTTGCGCGCGCAAGATTTGACTATCTTGGGTAGTAAACTTGACCCTCATGATAATCAAACTGATCATAAAATAATATTCATCTTAGCTATTCAAAAAAAATGATTAAGGGTAGATGGCATTATCTGGATAGTCAAATTGATCATCTAAATTTTGACTATCTAATTTTGACTACTCAGTTTCCTCCATGATCTGAGGACTGGACCAGGAGAAGCCGGAGTCCATTTCCAGGCGAGAGAATTCGATCAACAAATTTTAAAAGAATTTTAAGGTAAGCAGAAATAATTCCCTTTTCTCAATTTGATCAGATCTGAGAAAGAAACAGGAGACTTAGTTTCTCTTTCTTGTTTCAGATGCAGATCAGGAGATCTTTTCTAAAGAGGGCTTTTCAATTGTAAAACTTAGTTAATAAATAATTTGCAATTTGTAATCATTGAGAGTTCTTTTCAAATCACTGCGGTTATCCTCATCCTAGTATAGAGAATACTTTTACCTATCTAAAACGAGGAAGAACCACCTTTTCCTGTTACTAATTCTTAAAATTTGGAGATGTGTTACGATTCTCAGGACGTAACATATATAAACTCTATAAATCATATTTAATAATAAAAATAATGTTCTATATTTATTGGATAATATATTATAATATATAATATCGGTGAGCCTTCCTGCGATCGCATACTCTTTTATTAGAAGGTGAATTAATTTATCGAAATTCGCATGGGTGGATTCCATAAGTCTATTCCCTATATTTAATTAAGAGAAAGTCCTATACTTTATTTACTTATACATACTTTATTTCTACTTTACTTTCATACTGAACTTTTGCTTTTCAAATAATGTAAATTTAAATAACACTGTACATATTTTTTTTATTTATTTCTGATTCTTTACTATTTACAATTTGTTAATCATAGTTTTCATTACACGGATAAAATGCTACACTAACCATTACTCTAGGATACACTACTCATTCGTGTGGCCGGAATCTAAAGGTGAATACACGACTAAGAAGTGTTTCCTAGAATAATGGTTAGTGTAGCGTTTTCTCCGTGTAGAAAGAGTACCTAATTTGTCTTTTTATTGGGATGGAGAAAGATGTGACAAACATTTATTTATTTTAATCACAATGCGTGTGCACGACTGCAAAATAAGGAACCGAAGAGATTAATTTGAATTTAAATTGAAAAATAATACGTAAAAGGAAAGATAATAGCGGAGAAATGAAAATTGAATATCACAAAATTTATCGTTTGGCTGGCCAGGTGTGAGAGATAAATATTACACAATTTAAATAATCACGAAATCTTATTATTAGACAAATATGTATGATAGCATGAAAAACAATAACAAGAGAAACAACAAAAGATATTGTCAAGCGCTGACTGCTCGGCAACAATACGAGGCGACCACAATAATGAGGCAAAACAAACTCACGAAAGCCGTTAATTCGAAAAATCAAATTAACCCTTTTAAATCCAATAAGATCGAAAATAGAAAATCACGAGATAAAAAAGTACATGATCGAGTTACATAAAATAGCGTTCGATGTAGCAGTCTGTTAATAAACAATGTATACATAAATAATCAATAAATAGACGATTCGTGGGCCATAAAAGATCACACAATGCCCACAAAACAAAATAATCGATTCAATAGGAACTGATTACGTAACATTTTATAATTTTTCAATTCACATATCTAATCAAACGAAAATCCTGACAATCAGCCCATAAATGTGGTAAAATGAGAATGCTCTCAATGTCCAAAAGAGAACAAATAACGGCTCATAAAAATATCTGGCAAATAAAATTCATACGAAAAGTGAGCTTCCAAAAAATAGACGCCTCTGAGAGGGACTTCCATATTTTAGAAAGTGATGATACAGGTGGATAAGATGGATCCATACAAATGATTAGAGTCCAGAGTTGAAATGGGACCTTACAACAAATTTCCACAGCAATCAAATGTCGACCTCTCAGATTGGGATAGAAAGATAATTAAAATTCGCCACGCTAAAACAATCAAAATTCACACATTTGCACTTAATCACCGCTATCACCTTTTAATCGCACGTTAAACTTGTAAATCAAGCAAAGTATTAAATATTCACCTGAAAGCTCAATAATTTTGGCTTCTAACGCAGCGAATTGAAAAAGATGTTAAGCCCTTAAGAAAATCGCTCTCAAAGACTGTTCTCTGATCGCTAGTCGTTACCACGAAATTTCCCACTCTTCCAGGAATTAGCGAGAAAGGTGATAGGCTTATTAGTATACGTCATTCATCCAATCCTTACTCATATAAAATTACGCGAAATACAAACCGATCGCCTCAAAGAGATTTGTTTGTAGATACATTCTTTATTTACTTTCATTGAGAACGAAAACAGGAATTTAGGTTAGAAGGACCAAGAAGTGTTTTTTGGAAGAGGAAGAAGGGTTTAGATAGAGAGTACGAAGTAGTGTTTTCTGTTTTAGTTGGTAAGAGAAGGAGTTTTTGTTTGGAAAGGAGACGATGGGTTTTGTTTGTAAAAAGGAGAGGTATTTCGGTTCGAAGAGACAATGAAGAGTTTTTTTTTAATTTGGTTGAAAGAAGGAGCCGACAATTTTCTTGGACTGGTAAGGGGGATATTTGGAAAAAAGAGTATGTGTGTTAGTTGGATAGCGGAGAAGAAGGTTTAATTGGAAAAGGGAGGGATTTGGTTGTAAGGAAAGACAGAGTTTAATTCGAAATGAGAAAAGTAGTTTTTATTGGAAGGAGGAAGAGAAGTTTTGGCAGGAAAAAATAAATGGCGTTAGGAAGGGGAAGATGTATTTTAGTTGAAAAGAGACTTCTCGTTGATAGGGTGGATGTCATTTTGCTGGGAAAGGGAAGGGGTTTTCGTTGCAAAGGGAAATTAATTGGAAAACATTAGTCTCTGACATCACTTTTTGCTTCCTCATGGAGAAATATTTGTAATGGTTACAATTAAAACTAGCTATAAATTCTATCTTGATTGTTCCATTTAAGGGCGATGGAATCTGAAAGTAAAAACTGTCAACAAACTGTCAAAATCTGTGGAAAGAAATAAAGCTATCATGTGGACTCGAATTTTTCCAGCCAAAGGCAAAAGAGGGATAATTTATAGGTTTTAGATAGAAAAAAATAGAGAGAAGAAATTAATAAGGGGCGCTTGATGATCAGTTGTTCGAAAACTCACTTTTATAGTACCAAAATAGCGTGTAATTATTTCTTGTCAGAAACGGCGGACATTTTGACTATCATGATGGAAGAAACTAAATATTGACAGCTGCAACAGTGGCACCCTGCGCGCGCAGCACGTGTTGGCTTCCTGCTAGAGAAATTCTCCCATTGGTCAATTTAATTCGATTTTGAATCGCGCGCCAGATTACAGTCAAGTGAAGAATATCTCTAGTAGGAATCAATATTTAGTTTCTTCCATCATGGAAGTCAAAATGTCCGCCATTTCTGACAGAAAATAATTACACGCTATTTTGGGACTATAAAAGTGAGTATTCGACAAACTTATCATCAAGCGCTCCTTATTCATTTCTTCTCTCTATTTTTTAAATCTAAAACCTATAAATTTTCCCGCTTTTACCTTTGGCTGGAAAAATTTTAGTCCATATGAAAAGTTGACAGAATTAGACAGTCGCGCAACAAGCGTCTCAAAACAGTGGGTGTCGGGAGCAACTCTCCACATTAAAAATCAATAAAAAAAAGAAAAAGAACAGATTCAAACCCCTCAAAAAGTGCGTTTATTGTGGAATTGTATTATCCTTCTAATAATTTCGACATCCATGCATATTGCAAGTAGGTATACTCGAATTACAGTCTGAGTGTCTTAACCTCGTTATTGTTGCGCCCTTGGGATCTGAGTTTTTCTACGTGGTAAATTTTCAAATTCCATCAGTCTTAAATATATTTTTATTTTTTTTTGTGATCAGTTTTTGAGCATTATGCTTTCTCATTACATGATGAAGTTGCAAATGAATTTGCTGCTTCATAGAGGAAGTATTAACGATTTTCCTAAATATTTAAAAGTATATATAATTCTTTTTTCTCGAAACAAATAATCTTTCTACATCATTATTCATATTTTTTAAGAAAATTTATTTATATTAGATTACTTAATTTTATAATTAATGGTTTCTTAATTAATAAACGTCGAATCTAATCGATTGACCTGTAAGACTAATGCATTTTATTGAATATTAAGGAAATTCTGCTATTATTTGTAATTTTGAAAAATGTAGTTTTTACCCATGTTTGCAAAAATACCAAATTTCAAAGGTAATGTAAGGAAGTAAAAGGTGTTTTACATCGAAAATTAAGTAATCTAATATAAATAAATTTTATTGAAAAATATGAATAAGGAGGTCGAAAGATTATTTTTTTCGAGAAAAAAGGATTATATGGGGCATTATTCCTCAAGTGTACCACCCTCAGAATTCGACTTTGTCTGAACAAATTCAAACTTGGGTAAAGTATAGTCCTACTTTATACAACTTTAGAGGAAGAAGATTTTTTCGATTGGATAAAAATTTACCGAGATAGGGGAGGGAGAATTTTTCGAATTTTTTCAATTTTGTGCGGTTTCGTGCTATTTCGGAGGTATTAAGTTCCTTTTCTATGGAATGTACAAAATTTTGTCTCACATGTTTTTGAGACAAAATGGTCTATCGAATGGTTATAACCATTTTTAAAAAATTGAAAATTCGACCGATTTTTTTTTTAAAAAAAGAGATACTAGGCTTCTCGCTCGGCGGAACTTCTTCGGACTCATTTATCGTATCAATTATGAATATTTATTAAACCGCTCTCTGCATTATACTGGGTTGAGATTATCATTAAAGTTTTCTAATGTCATTGTATGGACGTAATGTTAAGGAAATGAATTTCTATCTATAAATATATTGTAATACGTGGAAATAGTGTCATTGTGTACGTCATTATTGTATTAGGTGTAGAGTTCGATTTTATTTATAAGCTATTTTAAACTTATCCTCCTTTCCCTTCTTTCTTCTGTTTTCCTATAACTTCTTAACTTTCTCATTTACTTAAAAGTAAATTACTTCTTTGGTCTTCTCGGTATTTTTGGCTTTGTTTTTTTAACGGGTATCTGTTTTTCTCGTAGTGTTAGATTCCTTTAACAACTTCTACTCTGTTTGTGTCGGAAAAAAATCGCACTCTGTTGCACTCCAAATTTTCTTTCACTGCAACTGTCGATTGTGGTAATGAATAAAAGCATGATACAGCAAGGTTCTCGCTTGTGAGAAACTTTCCGCCGAACGAGAAGTCTAGCAGTCTCGAACGCCGTCGGCGCGGCGCTTTACTCTTTATTTAATTTCTCGAAAACAACAAAAAACGGCAAGATGAAATTTACAGCATTCAAAGATAAAGCCTTATTTCGAGACCAAAAAAAACATGCCTTTTTTCTGCAAAAGTCGAAAATATTTTGCTTTTCAAAAAAATCGATCAAATTTTCAATTTTTTAAAAAATGGTTATAACCATGTGGGACAAACTTTGTATATTCCATAGGAAAGGAGCTTAATACCTCTAAAATGGCACGAAACCGCACAAAATCGAAAAAATTCGAAAAATTCTCCCTTCCCTATCTCGGTAAATTTTTATCCAATCGAATTCAGACGGTGGTACACTTGAGGAATAATGCCACATATATATATTATAACCTTTTATTTTAAAGATTATAATTGCGAATGAGTTATTCAATTTGATTATTTATTAATTTAAAAAAACGCCGTTTGAGCGCCAGCTAGTTTTCCTCAAAAACCAGCAAAAGAAAATTACAATTAGTAAAGTTTACTTTAGAAAATTCCAGGCTAACACAGGACCGCGGAGAGGGCAGGGTAAGGGAGAATTCACTGAGCTACCGTTTCAAAAGAGAATATGGAATTTATTGACAGAAATAAATTAAAAGAAAGAAAAACAACACTTCAAAATTTTGTGATTCAAGCAGATAAGAAAAGGGATTGACGAACAGCTGTTCGACAATTTTCAGAACATCCAAAATTTAGTTGAATAATAGTTTTAAAATGATCGGAGAGAGAGAGAAAACTTAAATACCTGTGCTTACAAGGG
>UCOH01008362.1:0-15216 GCA_900474275.1 Synergus japonicus | reverse complement strand
ATATATATATATATATATATATATATATAATACCTATAAGATTTCATATTACTACTTCTCTTACTATAATATAAATCTGTTTTTAATTAGGTTTTTTTTGTAATTGTAAATTAATAAGAGTTAGTGAGATATACAAAGATTGATCATTTTCTGCTAATTGACAATTAAAATTCGATTAATGAAGTTGCCTAGAAAAGGTAGTTAAGTTCCCAATTATCAGATTTTTCTGTAATTTCGAGCTTTCAGTTCTACTTCGGATCAAGAGATTTGTAAGAGAAGTTTTATTCTGTTTATACCTCGAACAATAATTCTGCAAATGGTTTTTCAAATTTCCAGCCATTGAGCCGGTTAAGAATTTGAAAAATTATCCGAAAATATCTTCAACCTCGATTTTCATGTCCTAATAAATTTCTTGATAAATCGTGTACCAGAATTTAATGTAGGAAGGTTTAGAAAGTCACATGAAGTCTTATTTAAAATGGAATTCTGATGAGGCCCTGGTCGGAGTTTAAATTTTTAATTAAAATATTTTAATATAATTAAACATTTATAGGGCAACATTGATATTTGAATCTTATGTTGGCATTCGGACCTTAAAATAATGCAATAAAACCGAGATATTGTTGATAATGTAAATGAGATATTGAGGGGTTTTACATGGCCTTTCTAGATCAGAACATGATTGAAAAGTTCTGAACGTTCAAATGAACGAATTTTTGTATTGATTGTATTTGTAACTACAAAAAGTTTTTAAATATTGATTAATTTACATTGAAAATAATAAAGAATTAAATAAACTTGTAATCCTGATTGTTATTTTTAGTTGGCACAATATTTCTGGATAAAATATAATTAAAAAAAAATATTTCGTTCATTTGAACGTTCGAAATTTTATTCACATATCAGAACTACATTAGACCTGTTAAGAGGGTAGTCTCGTAACTGAGACCTTTTTTTTCATAAGAAAATAAAATCTAATCATGTCAAATTTTTTATGTATTATTATTAACATCCAACACTGTAAAAAAGTTATATTTCTTTGAACAATATTTTTTTTACGACTAAAGTGAGCACTTAAAAAATATATATGTAGCACGGATGATTACGGCACTTCAGGACATCCAAAAAAAAATCTAAGTGATTATTAGTATTCTGCAGGCTTTTCATTCTGTTAGGGGCTAGGATTTTTTATTTTGAGTGAAAAATAACAAAACGACGGACTTCTAAAAAAGCACATTTTTTTCTCGAAAAACCAGCTATAAATCAGAAAATAATGAACAGAAAAAATATCCTGGTCCCTGCGATAGCCACTAATGTGTAGAAAAACGTGTTAAAATTTCAGTGAGCCTGATTGGTTCAATAGAATATTTTAAATGATCCGGGTCCTAATATTATGTGCTCTACACGAGGCGCTCTCGACTATGTGCTGTAACTTCGTGAATATCTCGTGAAAAAAAATTCGATTTTTTTAAACTGTGTTACCAGATTACCTCCTTAAATCATACGAGATTTACATACATTCATAACTTAGGAGTCTCGGAATCTCTTTCAATATTCACCGACGCTTAAAACCTTACAAAGCAATCCCCGGCCAGATCATATAAAGAGATTATAATAGGGAATTCTACTTTAGTATAATGCACGTTATTCCAGGAGGTACAATCAGCCAGCGAAATTTATTGCAATAGGATCGTTATCATTGTAAGAGCATTGTGAGAGAAGGATGATCAATAATTTACTCTTGAAATAAATTATTCCGAACATAAAGAGAAGTATTATGATTATTATTCGGCAAGTTTTCTTAAACTTGACCTATCCATAAGTGCACTTTTTTAATGTTTCTAGTAAAGATTTTAGTATTCAGGACATAAAGATAAAAATTTTTCGCTTTACTTAATTTTGTGCAGGAAACAAATTATTAATTTCGAGATAGACAAAGTGCCGCTAGTAAGTGTAAAGAAAGTCATAAATTAAATTCAGTCTTTATCGCGAGGAGAGAGGTAACATTACGCAGCGTTAGGAACCTTTTTTTGTAAGTTAAATATAAATTTTGAAGGCTGTACAAAGGGATCCAACCGAAGTTTCATTCATACAAAATTTATGGATGCTTGAAGTATTACTTAGCTCGCTATTTGACCAATTTTAACGCCCTCATTTCCTCACTCTTTTAAGCTGTGCTTATACTATTTTATTCTCATCGTTCTCAGTGAATTTTTAAGTGCACTTTGAAAATTTTATTTAAAAGTAACCAAATTATTGTACAAGAACGCATATTTTTTATATCAATGCCTTATGAGAAGTTTGTAAAAAGTTCGTTAAGACCTTTTGAAGAGTTTAACTCATTTTTATAGCACGTCGGGCTATAAAACTTGTCCCGCATGGTGCACTCAGATGATTATATGCAAGAAAGGTCCACTTTTCAAGGTCATAGCTCGTGACCTATTAGAGCTAAGATATCCTCTTTTTTTCATTTTACGCAGAATTGAGTCTATTTAAATTTCTTTCCTTTGCGTTTCGTCCGCAGATCAAAAAGAAACGCGGTATATATATAAAAAAAAATGGAGTTTTTGAGAGATCATAAATTACGTACTACTAGCACCAGAAGATCTTTTTTTTTATTAGAAGCATAATTTTGTTTACTTTACTTTATTCTCTGGCATCACTATCATAATTTACCCATAGAACACCCTGTTACAAGAAAACTCCACAGAGGGAAATTTCCGGGAAAAATGGGTCAAAAGTAGCCCACTTTGAGAGGTCAAAACTTTTGACTTATTAGGGTTAGGACTTTGCCCTTTGCGGTAAATTAAAGATAAATACATGAAATTTCACTCATCTGCAGAAAATTTTTTCATAAAATCATAGGTTCGTTAGTACAGATAATGTTACAAAAAGTAGTGATTTTTCGACGAAATTCAGAAAAAAGTGGTTTTTTGAAATGACTGTAACTCGAAACCTATGAGATAGAAGGTTCGCTTTTTTTTTGTTTTTCTTAGAATTTTGCACATTATCTTTTTTAATTAGAACTTTTTTTTATACAACGCAATGGGAATGGTCCGTCCACGCAAACTTAATTTTTGAAAATTATTTTTTGAAAAAACACCCCTTGGCAATCGATCCACGGCACACATTTTTAAGGGTCATTCAGGACCCCATCTAGAAGCTATTTCCAATAAAAAAATTGCGTCTGGAAATTATTACGGAAAATAATGCTTTTTTATAACGTGCTACCTGAACTAAAAATGTAATCTTAATAAAAGTGAAACAATACTATTTAGACCCAATATGAATGAAGTTAATAAATATATCACAGAATGTAGAGAGATTTTAAAATCAAAACGTATCAAAATACGAATAATACCCACTTACTTGAGCACAAAAATGTGGTTAAATATCTTGGAGATAGATAAAAAAGTATTATAATATAAAGTTAAGGGTCTATGCTAGTTTCTAGGACGAAAAAAACAGCAATTTTTGAAGATTGTCGCACGCCGTTATGTCCATACTTTGTTTTTTTTTGTCGGTTTCCAACATTTTCCTTTTTAAAGCTCGTAGCCATCTTTTTAGATATTAGTGTAATAAGCTGCTTTGTATTCTTAATAAATACGGTCCTTGTTCCGAATTGCGCGCGCCGTTCATGATGGCCGCTATCCCCACCAAATGAGACCCAACGAGCGTCCAAAAGACGCTAGACTCACTCTCAGTCTACAGCCCGACACCAAGCGAAGAAGAACGGTCGAGCTCCTATGCTCAAACTTCCGAGTAATCGCGGACCGCCGTCTTGAAAAACGCTCTGTTCGAAGCGTCGGTTATGTGCACGCGAGGTCTAGTCCCGAACAACGCGACATTACGGAACCCAGGACCCCAATTAAAATACGTAAATTCAGTGGTGATTATTTATACACCTCAAATTATTCAACTATCAGTGTTCAGTGCATCAGACGCTTAACCGAGAAGTTGGAAATTCAGCGCGTGGTCGTTCCTTTCGGCGTCTGAGAGTCTGGCGGTACACTCACGAGACACCATTGAGAGTCTCTTGGGTAGTTGTCCTTTTTGGACCGCCCAAAGACCTCAGTGGGCCGTTTCTGAGAGGTTTTCCTAAGGACCTTTGACCCGTCGGATACGACCTCGTTGACCAGAGAGAGACGACTTCCATCGATGGAACCAACTCCTTCGCAGAAGAAGTGTCGCCCTAACCTTAGAAGGAGGTTAGCCGCACGTCGACGTGCCCAGACAACGCAACCTGAGCAACACCAGGGAAATGTAGTAAATGTATCGAGAGAAGCAGCAATAGTGGTTCCTGATTCGTCTGGAGACTGTGTTATTACAGAACTTGGAAGTGATTTACCACCTGTGAATAGTTTCTTGCATCCCGCCTGTTCTAGTGTAAACTTGCCCTTTGTCAACTGCCGTGACCCTCGTTGTCGAGGTTTTACGTTTCTAGGACCAGCTTCGACGGTGTCCCCCGTTTCGACTCTACGAAATCTCAACCCCCGTGCTGCAGAGAACATTCCAGTGCAACCTTCCTCTATCGTCGTACCTGTGTCTCAACCCCTATGCCAGAATCTACACTGTAGTGGAAAATCCATCATTGGACGTCCTTTTCCTTGACCTACTGAGTGTATTTGTTGCTTGTCGATAACAAATTGTGCGCGATGTGGGGGTCCCTACCATGACAAGGCGTAGAAATCGCCCAAATCCCCGTCGACAATTGAACGCCCGTCGGAAGGCGCAGGCCCAAGTTGACTCGACAACAGACTCTAGGGATGAGAGTAAAATTCTAGAACATTTTTCAGATGTGAATCACAACCAAGTTGTTACCGCGCCCTCAACCATCGATAACTTGCAATTATTCGACCTGAGTGAGATAAATCCTCCCCTTATAAATTTATCTTTATCCCCACTCCCTGTTGACGAAGAATTTGACTCTTTCGACGCAATACGCGACTACTTGTGTCACGCGATTTTGACACCATCACCAAACCGTGATGAAATAAACATTGATGCCGATTCCGATCGTGAAAACTGCGACCAACCTTCTCGAGAACACGAACCTCTTTCTCAACGACCGGAATCTCCGGCCAGCGCAGTCCTGAGTATCAACGTCTCATCACTAGATCTCTCCCCCGAGAAATCAAGACCCATAGTACGTGAGATTGCACCCCTGGTCCGCAGCGTGGTTGTGGTACCACCCCCATCGTCGTCAACCGTAGACCTCAGACCTCCGCACCTAAAATTTAAAAGGGCCAGTTCACCCTTATCTTCTTCTTCTGAAGAGGAGTTGAAGCCAAAAGTGCTATCCGTCGTGTTTCGTCCCAAGAATCGCAAGTGGACCCGACGAAAGTAATCTACGTTGGACCTTTTTTTTAATACAAGCGCTATCCCCCCCTTCTTCTCCTCGTTTGTTTGTTACTGTGTCCTAATAATATAATTGGACCAAACCGGCGGGGAGAAGACTACAAAATTGTTAGAAGTTTCAACATTCCCGTTCAACACTTCAACAAGATTAAAAAAAACAAAACTACTCCTTTAATCTTTCTAAAAATTTTGCAGTGTATTGTACATGTCTTCATGTATTTAACATAAAATTTTCGTCAAAAAATTTTCATTCGAAACGGAGATACAAGGCGAAACGCAAAGGTCCTTTAAAAAAAGTTTAAATACGGGTGACGGTGTCGGCCATGCCAGGTTGCTCGAAAAAAAAAAAAATTTAGTAAACTACATGAGTTTCTCTAGAGGACGGACCTCTAGGTTTTAAAAATATTAAAAATTATAAAAATGGCGTAGTTTTGAAAAAAAATTTTAAATTTTGCTTAAAAAAACGCTCGTTTTTTGTTTATAAAAGTTGTAATTTTTTATATAACAAAAAGTTGGAGGTCAATCCTCTGTAGAAACATATAATAAAGACTGTGTAAAAATTTGAACTCGATTGGACGATTAGTTTTCGAGCTACACCGTGATCCGATTTTAAAAATGTAGTTTTGAGAAAAACGCATTTAAAGTTTTCAACACAGATTTGATTTGCGGTAAAGTTTCCCTTCCTATTGCGCGATTTGATGACCTGTTTTGCTCTGGAGCCTTTTTTTATGGGTTTATGAAGGTTTTTCACTCATTTTAAAATTTGTTTTAAAATGTTTTTTTGTTTGTTTTCTAGCTCGCAATTAACTTAGCGCTAATGAACAGTGCCGCTTTAAAATGCTCCTGTTTAAAAACTATTAAAAATATCGATTTACAATTTTGGATACTTATTTTTAGGATGATTAGCTATGAAAAAATGCAAAAAAAAAATAAAATCGATTTTTTGAAAAAGAGAAACAAGCATAGCCCCTTAATGAAATTTTCACAAATGAAAATATAAAGAAGAGATATCCAATAAGTATACCACTTATTGTTAGAGATACTAAAGATAAATATAGAAATAATCTGAAACTTTATATTGGTGGCTCCAATTACGAAAGAGTCATATTACACATAAGTTATATGTGTAAGACTGTAACTACACTGCTCTCTCAAATGTAGTCATTCCTCGCTTCGTCATTGACACTTTGTGAGTGAGTTTAGTAGGTAAAGAAGTCAGGGTCATATATATGCCAATGTTCCTTTTACGGGCTCCACAATAATGTACATTGTGAAAACTGACCACGGAGGAATAGTAAGGAGATCGAACAATGCATTGGGAAGTGTTCAGAAATGTCAATAGAAACTGCACCTTAAGTGCTAGCTACGGTGAAGGTGCCGTCGTATGGTAGCAGAAAACGCAAAGCAGAAAGTAGAAAATCATAAGAGTGAAAGAGACAGGCAGATTTTCTCTCTCTTTCACTCTAATGATTTTCTGCTTTCTGCTTTGCGTTTTCTGCTATTATAAGACGGTACCTTGAAGGAATTAATGGAAGACTGTTTGCACATGCGCGGTATAAATCTATGCGTCTTTCTTTCTCTTGTCAGATTGTGGGATTGAGTGGTCCGAGCTCTGAGGCCCTTTTAAAAGTGAGGTAAAGTGTCACAGTGTTCAAATGTCTCCCTGGTACAATTTCATGAGAGAAAGAAAGACGGATAGATTTGTACTTTGCATGTGCGAACGGTATTCCATTTTTTCCTACACTATAGCTGGTACTTAAGGTGCAGCTTTTATTGACATTTTGGAGCAACGAGTTCCATCTCCTTACTATTCCTCCGTGAAACTGACTTAGGGTACTGCACACTTTGCAGCTACGGTATTATCGAGCTGGCGACGCCTTTCTTTCGACTCCTCACCTTATCTAAGTTTGGGAGCGAACCCAAGTTCTAGGAATACGACAACTGCATGAACTGCAATCGGTAGAGCAGTGTAGTTTTTCGGCTACGACTTTTTTCTAGTTCATTTAATTTAAATAATCTGATGATACTTCTTGATATATGGTAGTATGTATATCATATGTGATTCCATATTAGATTTAGAACTGAAAAATAAAATCGCCTCGAATATTTTTTTTCATGTTTTAGATACAATACAAATAGATACGTATTTTTTTATTTCAATATGATATGCAAACTTTTCCAGTTACAAGTGTTTAAACATCTGGAGTAGAAAAAATTAGGTTTACGAACTGGAAGATTTAAAAGAATACCTAATTTTTTTCTACTCCAGATGTTTAAACACTTGTAACTTGAAAAGTTTGCATATCATATTGAAATTAAAAAATACGTGTCTATTTGCTTTGTATCTAAAACACGAAAAAAAATATTCGAGGCGATTTTATTTTTCAGTTCTAAATCTGATATGGAATCACCCATATACCCATCGGAACATACAAGTTATAAAAATAAATCAAGAGTTTTTTCTTATCAATTTTTTTTTATCGTTACAAATGTATATACACTGAACATAAATTAAAATAAACATTGTTAAAAAAAGAAAGTAGTGTCGAGTTTTAATTTTGCTCTTACCGCACGTTTTGTTTTCGAATTCTGATAGGTACCGCAAGATCATAGAAAACAATTTTTCATTCATTATATATCTTAGATAAAAGGAACTATAGTCCAAACAAGAAAAAATTATATTTCTTATAATTATACTATTATTATTATTACCCGTGTGGAAATTGCCAAATGTTTGCCCAATTAGAAGTTTGGCCCCAACTTGGAAAATTGTTTTATGGATACAACAGGGTTAATATATTAAATCTAGTTGCAGCCAACATTGTTTCATTTAGCTCGATTGCAGCGCCATTAACTTGGCTGTGCATCTGTCTTGAACACAATTGACAAATAGGTTGGTTGGTAGTTATGTTGGCGAGTATTTTTTCGATTTTCGTTTTGGAAGTTTTAATTAATAATTATATTATTAAAAATGTCGAAAGTGAATAGTACTCGACACGTTCGGAGGCATGGAGCAATTTGCAACATTCCAAGGTTGCAGAACGAAAATAAAACTAAGTTCTTATATATACTTCAAAAAATATATTTAGGTTATAACATATTAATTAATTCTAATTTAAGAACATTTTTTTAGAAGAATTTGATAAATAAAAGATCTGTTTCAGTAATTTTCAATGTAGTTTTTTAAATGTTCTTTAAAAATAAATAATTTTACGTTTATAAATGTTTTTCTCATTTATTGTTTAAAAAAATAATTTTTTTTATTTAGTATGGCTGAGACTAAAAAAATAAATATAGCCAAGTTGGGGCCAAGTCGGTCAGTAAATTAGGCTCTGGCCGGGTTAGGCGTTTCATTTGTGGTTGGGTCCTGTCTAGATCCCCAAGTTGGGGCCAAGTTTGTCCTAATTTGGGCCTAGTTAGCGCCATTACAAAATTTCCACACGGGTACTTAACATTTATAAGGATTAAGTAAAATCGTTAATAAAGTTTATAAATTTTCAGAAAAGTAATTTTTATTTAATTAGGGTATTTTTTGGGTTAACTAAAAAGGCCATTTCCAATTTTCACTATGTAGGGCAATAGTCTGCCAAAGCGTTACATGCCTTGGGTGAGCGTTGATAGTTTATTCTATTAGGACCACATCAGAAGAATAGAATACTGACCCTTGTCAGACCCATGTATAAATTTCAACTCTGTCTAATTTCGCGACATACCAAACAAATAACTATTAAAAACAGAAGTAAAAACTATAGCTAGAAAAAAAGTCGAAAATAGAGTCGAAAATATCGCATTATTTTTATTTTTTCGAGTACAACATTTTTTAGTAATGTTTCTTTCGGATTGTTTGTAAATCTGTAACTGAATGGAAATATTTATAAAGAATTGAAAGATAATGAAAAAAAAATGCAAGACGTATATAATGATAAATAGTATCAAGACTAGCAAGCAATATATTAATTAAATACGTTTTACGAACTTAGACACGTTCGTGCAACATTACTCGTATTAACTTAATCTGCGTTAATCTTGCGGAAGCTGGTTCTGAAACGGAGGTTTGAGAGAGTCCCTTGCCTCAGCTTGCGTACCAAAAAAGTATTCTTCCCCTGCTTCTATAGCTTAATTCAAGTGCAAGCCACAAATGCGAGGGTGATTTATTACATGTCGAATAATAACGAATGAAATACTGGGCGAGCTTCCTCTAACGTAAGATGATAAAGAAATTACTTTAAAACAAGACAATTTTAGAAAGACAAAAAGACAACTAGTAATTTTTATTAATTATTAATAATAATAATAATAATTTTCATTTTCATTTATTGATTCATTCAATAGCTTTGTTCACAGTGAAGCTCTTACGTGTTGCTCGCTTATCTTTATGTCGTGATTTTTTTGTCAACCAGTCTGACTGTTAGGTTTGTGAAACCATTTTTAGAATGAGAGTTTTAAATTTTAAGGTTATAAAAAATATAAATTGTAGAAATGCCATTTTGAATTTAAAGTTGTTAATTTTTTCAATGCTATATAAGCTTAGAAATCAGAAAAATTTTCATTGAATGATTTAATTTATAGTGTTTAATTACGTAAAGCGAAACATTTTTTAGGTTAGAAAGTGTGAAACAGGATGTTGGTTTAATTGGTAGAATTAATTGTATATCAAAAAGTAATCTTTATATTCTAAGAACAGTATGTGTGTGACCGAGTGACAGATTTGTTTATATGATAGTCGAGCAGGACTGAACTGGCCTAAAATCTTTGTTACAAAGGGTGCCGGTGTAAATGAGTAATCATAAGCTTAGTCTTTATCAATATTTGATAGATGAAAGACGTGCCTTCCGAAGTGCTATTTTAATAAAGAAAGTACAAGTTCATTTAGAGTATAACCTTTGTTACATTTCCATAGCCTAATTTCTAATACAGGAAATGAAAAATTTTTATTTATTATTGTTCTTGCGTTTTGCGTCTGTATGAAGCCGACAGACGTACTCAGCAAACGTCGTAAGTCTTCGTTGATTTCCGTCGCTGGCCCAGCGTGGGCTGCGTGAGCTAGCGTTCGCTGAGTTAGGTCCTGTTCGCTTTTGTACTCCATTTGAATTAGAGCTTTTTTCTTTGCTGGGCCTTTGTTCTGAGTTTTGTTGTTGTATTCTTCCCTGTATGTTTGTTGTTACTGAGCTGTGCTCTTTCTTTGTTGTTTTATTTATATATATTCAGTGTTTAATTTCTTGTTTGTAATTTTTGTGTGCTAAGGGCTGTTCCCTTTTTGTGTTTGAAGGCGTCTCGGAGCTGAGCACGACGAGGCTTATTGTCCGATTACGTCGTGCACGCTTGATCTTTGTGGTCTGTTTTCGAAGTCCGCATCGTGTGATGCGACAGTCGAATTCAGAAGGTTGTTTTGGTTTTTTGATAATTTGGCCGAGCTGTCCAAGTTCACAAACTCCGGTGTGCGAGCCTGCTCTTCACATTCTTTGCCCGAGATCAAGCTGCACATTTTTCTTCTTGTGTGTGAGTTGATGCTACACTACGTTTCTTTTGTGAGTTAATTTCATAGTTTGTATAAGGTTTTTTCTCCACTGAGGTTTTTTATGCCAGGAAAATTATACTTAATCATTTTTATTCAGATACATTTTTGTGTTTTTTTTTTGCCACCTCTCTCTCTATCCTTAATAAGTAAATTATTGCATTCTTTCCGAACAATTATTATAATATCCATTCTGAAATTCTGACCTATCTTAAAATAGGATAATCAAAAGAATCTTCTGACGTGCTTATCTTGCAAGTAAATTAAATTTTTTTTAAAAATGATTTACAAAATTTTCACTGAAATATAATATATCTGGAATATCCTTAATAAGAAGACAATTTGAGGCACCGGATTGCAGAACTGCCTCTACTCTCGGCCCGACTGAGCCCAGTAGGATCATATAATTGTTCATATAATTTATATAATTTACTCAACGACTATATCTGTGAGAACCACACAAGCTTAGAGAATATTTCTACACAAAAATCAACTCGATTCGTTAATTATTAACAGAAAAACGACAAGTTGATTGCTGCATGGTAAATTGATTCTTTTCCTCGATCGCCGCGTTCAGTGGCGTTTAGTGCATCATCCCCTCTCTCCGGTCTACTGGGCTTAGTCGGGTCGACCGTAGAGGCAGTTCTGCAATCCGGTGCCTCATTTGTAAATCCAATCCCTGAATGTCAATTTATTACATTGATTGATCAATTTAAAGGTATTCATAAATTACATTATTTGTAGGCGAAAACAATTGTAATTTACAGGATAGAATTATGTATCCCAAATTCTGTTTTTCCGAATTTTTATTTTACTGAAATTATTGTTACTGAATATCTACTTGAAATAATTTTTCATTTTCCCGATTTTTCAATTTTCTCAATAATTTTTTTTCCAAATTTTTATTTTTCAGAATTATAATATGACCAATTTTTATTTAATCGAATTATTATATATATTTGCTCGAATTTTTGTTTTTCCGAATTAATTAATATAAGAATTCGCAAAAATAGAATTTGTGATATATTCATGCGTCTCCATATGAAGTTATTGATTAACTATTGATTAAGTGTTTTGAACTCAAGAACATTTTTCCCAAAGAATAAGAAGTTTTTAATATTTTCAATTTATCCAAAGTTTGTAAGTGTTCTTTAAACATTCTATTATTTACAACTTCAGAAAGCAAAAAAAGTTTTCACGAAAACAAAACAAAAAATTCAAGACAGATTTAATTCTCATTATAAATGAAGAGTGTAAAAGTAATTTAAACAATAGTTTCTTATGAAGGATTTAACGGAAGCAAATTTTGAAGATCTGTCAGCGAATTTCCTTTTATCCCGAATTGTATTGATCCTTCTTGAGAGATGAAATTTTGCATATAAATTGTACGAGAGAAGAATTCCAAGTTAGAATTAGATTGCCAGACGTGTACACATTTTTGCTTTTAGCTGGCTAGCGAAAGATCGTTGTAACTTTTTATTACGCCCAAATTGCTCATTACGGCGTGAAAAGTTAAATGAGATGCAGCGTAAGTAGAAGCCCAGTGAATGCTAAGCCTCATTTGAAAATTTTGCATATTAGTGGAAACACTGATATTTTTTGTTGTTATTACTGCGTGATATGACTGCTTAATTAACAATAAAAAGACCAAAATTCCATTCCATTCGCTCATTGTTTATTCTGAAAGTATTAATTATAAAGAAGTCTTTGTTTTGATATCTTGTTTCATATTTCACAAATTTCACTGTACGTACTTGATATTTATATTTTTATCATATTCTTGGCTCAAATTTGAATGGGAACTCGTGCCAAGATTCTTATTATTCAAGTGCTTCCGAAAAGGTTCCTTTGCCAAGAAAATCTTCTGCTTCCTCTTAAGGAAATTGTGAATTAATTTGTAATGGATTTCTTAAAATGTATAAGATTCCAATTGATATCCGCCAAAAATCTATTTATGATTATAAATACTTTTATAATCATTAATCGTTTTTGGCGAGTATCGTTATTCTTTTCTTTCGTCCTCCTAATTTACCTCGGCGTAATCTCGCGACCGTCGATGACGACTGACCCACTTCAGGTCACTGCGAAAGACCCCCACTTTATTCTAAGAGCCAATCCCCGACCGACCATTGAAGGAGGAACCCCCAGTCGGATCTATAAAGATCCGCACATCAACTTGAAAAAAGGGAGTCTGATTCCAACTTGTCCCTAGTCACAAGACCTCTCTGGTTTCACCAACCAGCAGAGCGTCTCCCTACAAACTCGACAACCCTCCAAGCACTATCTCTGCGATAGCTGCTTGCCCCTAAAAGTCTCTATCCGAACCGTAGCTTTGCAGCAACACTGCTTATAACCGCAAACATCCCCTGTATTACTTAACTTTTAGTTTTTAATAGAACACTTTTCTAAAAATGTAAGCGTAATTACCCATTCTTACGAATAAACCGTTGCCATTTCAAACGGGCGATTCACGACTCACTAACGGATACCCGAGAATCGAACCCAAGTGGACCCCCTGTGGTGGTGGCCAGCAGTCTGGACTGATTGACACCCTACTTTCCATATGAAAAAATTATGCATAAAAATACTGTTTAATAACATAATTTATATATAAAATATGTAGGAAAAATATATATTGTATGTATAATTTTTTCATTTGGATTTTTCCAGGCTTAAGACTGGCAGCTGAGGGTTCAAGAGCTCAAAACTGGCGTGTTTAAAAAATTGTTTTTTTTATTCAGTGAGAGTCCTACTTTTTATTTATAACTATATGATAAAATTTTTAAATATTTTAGTTTTTCGCTTCGAACATTACAATATATATTTTTCCTACATATTTTATATATAAATTATGTTTAATATTATTTTTATGCATAATTTTTTCATATGGAAAGTAGAGGGTGTCAATCAGTCCAGAATTTTTAATTGTCTGCTGTTTTTAATACCTTCTTGAGAAGTGTGAATGAAAAATTGTTGTAATTGTAAGTAGTGATAGCAGTAGTAGTGAGACAGTTGCGGAGGAGTAAAATGCGCTGATGGTGGGGGACTGCTGGCCACCACCACAGGGGGTCCACTTGGATTCGATTCTCAGGTATCCGTTGGCGAGTCGTAGACTGCCCTTTCAAACTTACCTCAACCACAAACTGATATCACAAAAATTTCAAATCTTTTAATTTTCAACGCTCTCCAATATCTAAATATTGCATTCAAAAATCTTCGCCGTTCTCTATATTATCAATTCAACAGAGTATTAGTTTCCAGTTAGATACAGTTAGAACTATGCACTCAAACGAAAGTCGAAACGAGATTTTCGTGGGCTTTTCATTCTCCGCACTACAAAGCTTGACTACCAGCTTAAGTTACGGAAACACTAATGGATAAAGTTTACATTTAATGCAAAGCAAGTTAGTAATACCAGCATTTCGCAAATATCTCAACAGGTCCTGGTCGGAAGTTCTATTTTTAATAAAAATATATTTTGATATTATCCCAACAAAAACGTTATGTAACGGCTCCGTAATAAATAAGTAACATTGTTATTTCTGGTTATATAACGATTGTTATTGTTTAGTGATATAATTACACTATATAACCTAAAGGTAAAAATGTTACGTAACACTGTTGGGGTGTAAAGATGTAACAGTTACATAAAAAGAAAAATGTAACCTTTTCTCTTTTACATTGTTACACATGTGCTCTATAAGAGTTTTGTTATAATGTTATGTAAGTTGTATATAATATACAATAATAACATAATATATGTAAATACAATTTAAGTATAAATCATCTAAAAATAAATTACATATAATGTTACGTACGATGTTTTTAAATTATATTGATCTCTAATTATATATTTAATTGTTGCAAGTCCTAATAATGTTATTCTGATGTCCTGAGATCTTTATTTTAAATTTTAAGTACGGTGGAGGTTTTTACAAACTGCCAAGCTCGATTGCTCGAACTTGTTTAAATTTTGTGGGATCGTTTTCACTTCTCTCTGACTGAGAGCGTTGTCTTCTATAGTTAAGTAGAAAGAAAATAAGGAAAAGAAAGGGTTTCTTTTAAAGATCAATGACTAATGCTCGAATATTCTATTTTAGTATCCATGATTTTTATTTTATCAAACCAGAAAATAAGAACCACACTTCAATTTATTCGAAAATCAATTTTGATATAGGTACTTGATTATAACATAATAATATCAGGTTAAAATGTTGGAAACGATACAGATTTTTATCTTACCTTACTTTTTGGTTATCCTAAAATCCTTAAATTCTACCAATTGAAAGGGGCAAAGGGTCAATATAGCTTCTTATTGACTGTTGGCCTCTCCCATTTGGGCC
>UCOH01008360.1:0-20621 GCA_900474275.1 Synergus japonicus | reverse complement strand
TTTTTGGAAAGAAGGATCTTACACCTCTAATCCAATCGCTAGGAGGTTCTCAGATCTGGTTGAACACGCCAGCGTATATTTCGGCTAGAAAATCTTTTCCGAGAAGGGACTCTACTCATCCTTCTTCTTCCGGCAACCGTACCTTTCGGGCTCCAGTGGAGACCCCTTCGCAAGTCAGAGTATCGCAGTCTTCGAGATACAGACAAGATCAATTCAATTCTCGCCGAGGTAAGTTCGCTTCCAGGAGAGGAACGAAAAGAGGTTATCCCGATTCTAAATCCGCGGATTCCTTTCGTAAGAAATCAAACGACGAATGACAACCAATCACTTCTAAGCTTCTCGGGAGGCTAGCTATCTCGCTTCCAGAGCAGATGGAAAGAGATAGGAGCTCCACCCATTGTTTTAAAGCTCATTTCGAGTGCTCAGATTCCACTCGTCTCCAAACCTTCATTAATAGCCAATTGGAAGCTGTCCAGATTTGCGACAAGGTCGTCTCCCCAGATGTCACAACAAATCGAGTTGTTGAAGGAACAAAAAGTATTGGAACGCCCATCACGCCCGGGTCCGAGTTTTATTTCAAAGATGTTTCTGGTCAAAAAGAGCTGCGGAGGGATAAGGCAGATCTTCGACCTACGGGGCATCAACAGACACGTAAGAGTAAGAAAATTTCGATTGTTTTCCCATCTCAGAGTGCCAGAATTTCTCCAGAAGGGAGATTGGATGGTCCGAATCGATCTATCACAAGCATACTTCCATGTACCGGTGGCAGAGTCCCATCGTTGTCTCCTTCGCCTCGTCTACGGCAAGGAGCTTCTGCAGATGACGAGCTTGCCCTTTGGCCTCTCAGCTGCCTCTCAGATCTTCGCGACTATATCGAATTGGATTGCGGAGGTCCTTCGATCGCGAGGAATGAGGGTAGTCGTGTATCTGGACGACTTTTGTCTTGTATCTCAAGACAGGGCAAGATTAACTATGCAGATCAGCGAGACTATAAAGTTATTGGAGTATCTAGGATGGAAAATAAATCACAAGAAATGCATCCTGATACCTTGCCAAGAACTCGAATTTCTAGGCATACTCTGGAACATGCGAGACAATCTCATGAGTCTTCCGAACAAGAAGATCGAAAAGATCGACGACCTAATAAAGCAGATAAGAGAAAAGGGACTTTGTTCGTTAAAACAGATTCAATGTCTGCTGGGACAACTGAATTTTGCAAACTTCGTGATTCACAGGGGGCGCCTTCACTGCCGTCACCTTCAGAGGTTTTCAACCCACTTCAATCAACACAGAGCTCGGCAGAAGTTGAGAATTACGTCTCAGATAGAGAGAGAATTGGCGTGGTGGCAGAAGTCCATTCCATCATCTGCTCACCTGCACAAGAAAAGGATCACCAACTTCCTAACGACGGATGCAGCAGACACAGGGTGGGGAGCCCAGTTGGACGGATCTCACATCTTCGGAACGTGGACCAAGGACCAGGAAAGATGGCACTCAAACAAGAAGGAAATGTTCGCAGTATTTGCCACAATAAATCAGAGGGCTCGTCATCTCCAGGGCGCTCACATTCTGCTACAGACGGACAATCTCACTCTGGTGGCCTACATTCAGAAGGAAGGAGGAACAAGATCGTTAGAGTTATTAGACCTAACCTACAAAATTCTCCAGATTATCGACGAGTGGGAAATAACCCTGTCAGCGACATATCTTTCAGGTCGGTACAACGGGATTGCAGACAGGCTTTCAAGAAGGAAAGCTTTACCAGAATGACATCTACTTCCCTCGGCAACAGACAGAATCTTCGCAAAGTGGGGAGTTCCAGAGGTCGACCTCTTTGCGTGAGCAAATTCAGCCGTAGTCAGGCGCTATGTTTCGCGAGATTGCAACGATCCATACGCCTCCTTCATAGACGCTTTCAGTCGCCCATGGCACTTCCAGCTAGGATGGGTCTTTCCACCTCCCAACCTAATGCCCAGAGTATTGGCTCACCTAAACAGCTGCAGCGGGCAGTTCTTGATAGTGGCTCCCAAGTGGAACCAGACTTTTTGGATGCCGGATCTGGTCAGCAGAAGCAAGGAACCTCCTCTGACCATCCAGAACTTGGAAAGTGTCTTAGTAGACATGACAACAGATCGTCCACCCCAACAAGTGGAACGGCTCTCGCTACAGGTATGGAAAGTTGGGTGTGGGAGGACTTAGTCAAAGACTGGTCTACGGAGGAAAAGAATTTGATTAAGGATAGTTGGAGACCCTCAACTCTAGATACTTACCGGGCCCCTATTCGAAGATGGCTACTTTGGTGCGAGAAAAGGAGGGTTAACCCTAGGTCACCACTAGGTGGAGATTTGGCTAGATTTTTGGCAGATTTATACGTATCGAAGAACTTGGCTTACAACACAATTCTTCTCCATAAATCCGCAATAGCAACATTCTGTGCAGGTAGATCTAACTTATCTTTATCCTCCGAGTTCCTAGTCCGTCAGGTACTAAAAGCAGTCTCAATCGCAAGGCCTCGAGAGATTAGATCTTCTATTTGGGATGCACAGATCTTACTCAATTGGCTGTCTACGGGTACCAAACACGTCTCTCATAGGGATGCCGTGTATCGGCTCCGACACAAAATACGTGTTTTGTTGTAATTCAAAACACTAGCATTATAACATCTGTTTGTTGTTACAGTGTACACTGCCCACGCTCGTATTTTATGTTATTTATCGTTTCTTCACGCGTTATTTTCATCGCATTCGTGTTTCAGCAGAGTGAATTGTGGAGTTATCAAATTTGTAAGTTGAACCGGAGAAATAGAAGTATTTGAAACCTGACCTATCACACTTGCGTGAAAATACAATTATTTTTATGAACGACGATAATATTTCCACTTCAAAAAATGTACCAAAAAAGTACATAAAATATCTAAAAAGTAATTTATAAAATGTACCAAAGTCTGTCGATATGTATTTATAATAACTCCTTTGAGTCTTGTAAGAGAAATTCTTATCCCGTCCGATAATTACGACGTTAAAAACTATTTTAAAAAGTATATATATAAAAAGTATATAACTTATAAGTTTTTCATATTTTTCTAAATAAAAATTTTATAAAACATATTCGGTCCATCATTCATTTAATATTTATTCGTATTATATAATATTTATTAGATTAAATAATTATTTTTAGCGTATATAATAAATAATCACGAAGTGCGAGCGATATGCGTCGCACGGCCATGAACTCGAACGACATGCCTGTATAATGCTTTGCATATCGCACGCATTTTGTTATCTGGGGAGAGAGATTGGTAATTAGGGAAATAAGGCGAATCGACTATATTATATTAAAAAATGTATTAAAATTATTATTAATTTCAGCACTGAACATAAGAAACCTTTGTTCAAAGATTTACCCTATGTATAATTTAAGCTAGTTTTAACATAAATATTAATGAATCTTGATGGAATGCATAACCCATTATCAAAAAAAAATTTAGTTAGGATTATTTACTAATGTTGATTGCGAGAACGTGAGATTGAGATGTGCGAGAAAACTAAAGTAAAATTGATTAAAAGAATTTGAGAAACTGCTTTTGAAAGTTAATCTGATTTTGTAAATTAAGAATGGACGTATGATGACATTTATGTAGTGCTAAAAGAGAACTATCGTTAGTATGGAAGTAATAAATTAAGATATTTGACAAAGTGTTAGGTCTAGAAAATTAGATATCGGTTGACTTTGTTATTTTAAAAAAACGAGTGACTGAGCTTGGCGCCGACCAAATTTGATCGTAAAACGATTCTTCGAATTGGATTTAGATAATCGACTAGGCACACGTGTACATCAAGGACTAATTACGATTGGTGCAACGAACATAAAATATGTAGAGTAGGGCTGCGCAAAAGGACTCTCAAGATGCGCAAGGGCCTCAAGAGCTTTTATCGATCTAGAAGAAAGATCAGATTTTGATCGACTTTCTTTCGGGCAAGCTCAGTCAGTCGGTCTCGCGAAATACAAATTCATTAAACTTGTCATATTTTCTATTAGTTTGGAAGATAGAATTTTTATTATTACTATATATAAAATAGTTTGCATTAACCAATAAATATTAAATTAAATATTAGATTAAATAAACCTTCCTTAGATTAATTTATACTAAATTAAGAGCTTTATTTCAAGTCAAGTCGAGTAGGGCTCTTCAACCTGAAAAGTGGACAAACCCACCTCATAAATATAATAGTTTAAATTCAAATCGGTTCACTTTTACGCGCAAATTAATTCAGATTCGTGACACTGACAGGTCTACTTACATTCTCATCAGAGAGAATGTATTAGATTTGTGTAAAATTTGACCCCCCCAGTTTTCATCAAATGTCCACGTTTTGGGACCCCGTGAATCCGAAAAACATGTTTTTACGAATGTGTCTGTCTGTCTGTCTGTAGATTTTAGTTTGTTAGCACGATAACTTTCGAAAGAATTGATCGATTGGATTGTCCTTTGGTATACTTTTTTAGTGTCCTAAAATGAAGGTCAACTTCGTTGGCCAGCCATTTTGGATAAAAATTTAAAAAGTTGGAGCATTTTGAAAATTTTTGAAACCACTTTTTTTTTAATTTAAAAATTCTAATGACGGATGTTCGTAGTACTCAAAAAGACGAACAATTTTTCTTAATGACTTTTTTTGGATAAAAAAAAAATTGAAAGACTTATAATATTTTGAAAATCCAAAACAATAAAATAAAACTTGAATTAGAAGCCAAATAACGTACGATATGAAAAAAAGTCTAAAGATGAAAAATGTTTCTTTTTGAATATTCTATAGGATAGGCATATTAACTTTTTGAATTTCCTTAAAAAATCTAAAATTCAAATTTTGAGCCAAATAACGCGAGATACAGAGAAAATGATAAGAAACATAATTATTGGCCTTAAAAAGATCTACAAGTGCTCCTTGAGCGATTTTTCAGTAGGATTAGCAGTTTTAATCACGAAAAATATTGTTAAACAGAGCCGAGCGCGAAGCGCAGGTTTAAAAGAAATATCGAGTGCGAAGTGCGAGTGCCGTGATAAGAATGTGCTTCTTAAGGTCGATAGAACCTCAAGTAAATTAGTTTTTGTTTGCATTCCATTCCATTTTGTAGTAATTTGCGCCCCGAAGGGCGCAAGCGAGCGAAGCGCGCAATATGGAGCGCAACGTTTCTATGAGAATGTGCCTGCGTAAGCGGGCAGATTTTTTTTCTACACGATTTTCGTAAGTGCCCGGGTTTTGCAGTGCACAACGAAATTCGCAAAATTTTTCTGAGTGAGTGAAGCACTCTTGAAGTAAAGTTTTGTGCCTTTTGTGCCTGGACAGGGACTTGACAAAATGTAAGTACTGCTAACCCGCACCCCTCAACCCGCGTCACGACACTTGTAAAAATTCCCGATTTAGCCAAACAAATTTGTTTTTGCAGAAAATAAGCAGATAGCCCCTGTCGTACAACCGAAAAACTATCGATAAAAAAAACGACACTTCAAAAACATTATTTTAGCGGCCTCAAATACCGCGTATTGGTAAGATGTGGACACATTGGCGGATTTTAAGGCATTCCACAGATTTTGCTATTTTTCTGTGTTTGTTTACATTTTTTCGTGAAATGCTGCAACAGGCTTAAAGACATTCTTAGGACGTCCATTTCAATCCAATTGATGCCTAAAAGACGTCTCACGTGTTAAAGATGACTTTCAGACATGAGACGTCTTTTGGGCATCAATTGGACTGACATGGACGTCCTAAGGATGTCTTTAAGACGTCATCAGAATGGCAATGTCTTCTTAACCACTGGACTGTTGCTAGTTTGATGAAATTTGTTAGGATTCAGAAGGCCTCACGTTATATCCAATAAATTCAAATACAGAACAATCTCATTTATTGGTACACAAATTACAAGCGATGACGAACAAAAAAATGCCTAATTTGAAAGGCACCTGCAACATACGTGGCTGGCTTTTTCGGCAGACCATAGATAAAAGAAAAGAACATAGTTAAGAACCTATACCGAAACTTATACCAAGCAGTCAGTTCATTTACAAGATTAGTAAGTACGCAGTTTAAGGTTCACACACATACAGAGTTGACGCATAATTAGACACAACTCAAATTCAGCATAACAAGATAATTAACCTTAACACAGTTAGACCAATTTGTAGCAACATTTTTCCCAATACTATTTTTAATTACAGTTGAAAAGAGTTGTTACTTTGTTGATCATTCTATAAGGAACATCTCTAAAACCAGTCGCAAAGCACAAAGTTGCCTTAAAATATACTTCTTCGAATGAAGAAAGTTATACATCGATAAATATAATTTTCAACACGGTGAATTAGTACTTCCCCGATAAAGGCGACAGCCGAAATTAGATATCCAATTCCCAAAACAAATGCAAGCTGTATAACAAGTTGCTTTGATTGAAACTCTTTTTTCGGATCACTTTTTCCCAAATCTACAATTTTCGATGTGTAATTCCTTTTCCATTCATCGTTGTTTGACAGAGTGAATCATTTTACTATTTCAACGGAACCTTGAATTTTCTAGCCTGTAATTCTCTTCCTAAATACTGTACATCTGCCGGGAAATCTTTTTCTTGCAGCCTTCTAAATTTTATATTTTCATGGTCACATTTTGATGGTCTGTTCGCTTTTAAGCAATAAACTTAGCATCTTTCGACCACTAGTTAAGGAACCTTTAAGACTGGTCAATCGGCTAATCGGCACGTCCAAGCCATAAGATAATTCTCCCGCAATAAACTTGATTACCTCTCCCTTTTGGCAACGTTGGAATCTAGCACTTAAGTCTCAGCACTACTTCTTGGATACTAATTCGTCAGTCTAAAACCACCCTTGACCAGAGTACGACCGGGTTTGTACTTGTACCCTGTTTCGCGTACTTAGAATATTCTAGTTTAACCACTCACTTGTAACTTAGTCTCTAACTTAATTTTGAATAAACAAATTTTATATGAATGATACAATTTTAATATAGCACCCTTACCCATGCAAACAATCGTATAATCCAGCCTCTAATATTCTTGATAAGATCTTGTCAACAGTTGGAAGGTACGGGGATTTGGCTTCAAAGTCTGAAGCTATAGGAAACGTTGCTAATGATTCCTGCCCAATCTTCAGCACAGGATCACCCTCTGAATTTTTGTATTTCTGTATAGCATTTTCCGCGAATTGGTCAGTCGAAAAGCAAGAGACATTTTTGTACATCATCAGCAATTCTATACATTCATCAAAAGAAGAAACTGTTTTCGATTTTTTTAACAAAGATTCAATAATTGAATTGCTTTCATCTATAAATAATTGTACAAAACCCGGCACACTTGCAGGTGTGAGAAGAGATGTACTTAATTCTTCCAGATTATCGATTTTCACTTCTGTTTCCGTCATAAACTCGACGTTTGATAAGATGCCATAAATATCGGAAGAATATATCCAGAATCCAATAAAAAGGAATACAAATGCTATCCTTTCAGAATTCCTTTCAGGTTCTCGAGGCACTGTCAATCCCAGCATTACTGGGATTGACAGTTAGGTATAAACAAGTGGCTGTGAAGGAGATCGATAGAGTCTTTGTTGATAAAATAGGTATCAATGCATAGAATCGTAAGATCCCTATAGCTATAGTGTATTCAACATTGCAGTTCGCGATCAGTAGTCCAGTATTCGTTATCAATTTAATTTTATGCTCCTGAATCTGTTTTGATAAACCGGTTGAATTAATTGCCTTGCAGTCCACAACTCCCCACCATTCATTCTCAGAAGGAACCTCCGATATCCTAAAGTTCAACTTTTTTGACAAAACTTTCACGATCGAAGCATCTGGTCCATAAACATCGACAGGATATTTAGAAGCATTGCATTTTACGTAAACATAAGGAGGAAAATGAAAAGAACCCACTTTCATCTCGAATCCGTACAAATGTTGCACCTTGTCAGGAAAAAGGAGTCGCTTCATCGACAACTTCCTTTGGACGTATATGTTTGAGTGTGGATTGAAGTAATGCACTCTACCAATCACTCGGCAATGATTCCAGTACTGATTGGATCTATTGCATGTTTCTCTGATCTCAAGAATTGTGAAGTCCAAGATTTGTTCTGACCACATTTTCCGAAGAAATTTTTCGTACCGAAATCTACCTTCCTCAAGTAAGACAATCATTAAGCACTTTGGACGGGCTACTTTAGATGATACTTCGAGGGAAAATTCCTTTAAAGATAGTTGTAAAGTGTGCAAGTTATCTTTTGCAGACTGAATTGTGATGAATAGAGTTGTTGGTTCGAGATTTGAGTAGGATGGCCATTTTGACCAAATTCGATCTGCCGACGTTTTATTCTCTATGTTGATGACACTGCTCGGAATTTTCAGTTGAAATTTACGTAGAATTTCTTCAGCTGATCCACTATTATTGGCAGAATTGTTGTCTATGATTAAAATTACATGACAGTAGGTACAAGACTCTTTCTGAACGCATCTAAGAATGCGATTGAAGAAATTTGTTCTATTAAATACACCGTAGGAATTATCTATTAAAATCGAAATAAACAAATGGATTACCAATTTCAGTCTGAAAAACATTTTGAATTTTTTTTATCGAAACAGACTTAACCGAATGAAATTGTTTATATAGTCGAACACCACCGAATGGATTGTACTATGTAACTAAGAATATGATTTTAATAAGGTTTTGCATACTTTATTATTTATTTTAAAAAAACTATAACTTGGCATGTAAGTCGTGATTAATATCCAATTACAGTCAATTTTTTAATATTTGAGCATACTAGATGATGACAACTAGACACTTTCACGTTGTTCCAGTTTTTTCTCTCGACTGACTTAGTATTTACTTGTTCAAGGACTGTCTACTTTGTCCTATGTAATCATGTAAAACACATAAAACATTTTTCCCAAAAGGCACAGAAATCGATATTTTTAAAGATATGTATTGGAAAAAGGGATATCATCACTTCTAACTTTTGTAAATAAAACTACAAAGGCTCTTTTGGATGTAATAAATATTACGGTATATGCACCATTCTTGCCACCCACTGAAACCAAAATCGGTAATGAAATTTTGATGTTCACCCATGCACATAAACAAAACATCGGAAAGAGACTTAAATAAATTTTAGGAAATAGAAAAGAATAAAAATAAAATAGTTTAACTGAAAGGAGAAAAATATAATCAGCTTCAACTTTCATGACAGAAGTCATTAAGAATCGGCATTTTTTCGTTTGTAAAAGTGGAATAAAAATTTTTCAAAGTAAAGATGGGACAAAATGAATTCTCAGAGCAAAAACGGAACAGGGAGAACCAATCAGCGATCGTATCAGCATTCCGTTTTTGCTCTGTGAATTAATTGTCCTATTTTTACTCTGAAAAACTTTTATCCCACGTTTACAAACGAAATATTTTTAACCACTTTTTACTTTCAGCCTCTCAATTATGAAAAAATAAAAAATTAGCGACATAATTTGTTTCAAAATTACTACTTGAAATAAATGTCAAAACGCAATTTAGTGTCTTATTTCTTATATTTCAAAGTTTGAAAGCGATATATCATTACGTTAATAGCCATGGTGACTTCAAAAAAAATTTCATAAGTCAAAATTTCATTCTTAAGTTTTCTAGTTCCGGACTGATCGCGATACGCAATAGCAAATCTGTGTCTCAATTCTACCTTGCGGGTGCCTCTATTAGTAATGATGCACTAGGTAATCTTTATTCCATTGAATTTTCACACCATTATTAAAACTATGCTGCCGAATCTTTACAATGTTTTTATCCTGTCCCACAAACTTAACATTCAAACTTTTGTAATTCGCTGACATTATCTCAGTGAAAAGCTTTTGATTGTATTCATACGTATCATAGATATTAAAACATGAAGCAAAATAAAATGTATCGGAATCTTTATGTATTTCAGGTGCAGATACGTTTCCTACAGACACGATTTTCTTTGTATCAGAGTAATGAATACAAGGCAAAGTCTGGTCAATTTTTAATTCATGCACATTCTTGTCCCAATAAACGATTGTTTCAAGAACGTCAAAATCAATAGCACGGAAGTTATTATAGTCAACACAATCGTCATTACATCTGCATTTGCATACTCTTTTTATTCGTTCAAAAAGCTTTTTCGGTTGAATGTCTAAATACATAAGCGCTAGCATAATGGTCGCTTCATTCGGCTTGACAGTAGGAATAGTTTTGTCATTATTGGCACGCACTTTGAAATAATAATAATTGCCATCAGTAATATAATGTAGTTTTTCGTCCAACGTGCTAATTGCATTATTATTATTATCATCATCATCATCACGAGAGCAGTATTCCACTGGTAAACCAGTGATTGTTTTAATGAAGAATATATTGTTCTCCAATATTGGTTGATATGTATTTTTAAAGAACTTTGCTTCGTTAATTGTGTTAAAACTCTTCGATACAATATCTTTCATTTGTGGATGTCTAAAACTTTGCAGTAGGTAATAACAGCTTTTGTCGAAAGCGTCAGCCAACAAACGATCGTAGGTGATGTGTAGATTTTTATTGAAAAACACAATTTCTGTTTTGATAAATTCTCGTTTGCCTGTACCTTCGACACGATGTTTTACCCAATGTGGAATAACGTATGCTGTAGATTGACACAATTTCAGTTTAATTTCCTTATCACCCATAAACATAAAGCTGTCATCACCTTCAACCTTGATATACAACAAGAGAGTGTACAACGAACACTCTTCCGACGATTTGTTCATAAACATTGTATCAAAATGAGTGCTAAAATTGCCTCCATTCTCATAGAGATTAAACTTGAAGACATCATTCAAACGAAAAGTGTCCTTACGAAATAAACTTGATAGAGTCTTCTCTAATTGTTTCTTCATGGCTTCATTTCGAAACATCATTACTTTACCATCACGTTCATTGTCATTGTTTGGTAAGGTAAACAAGTATTTGTTCCTTTTTTGACTTCCAGTAACGTATAAAAAACTTTTGTAGAACAAGCCTGATTCATCCAATTTAAAAATTTCATGACTGAACGAGAAAGACCAAGTTTTGCCATAAGAATTCATCTCGAGTAGTTCCTCATACTTTAGGTCGACAATATTTTCATTAAAATCACCAAAACTTACAGAACGACTATCAAAAAACATTATACTGTAGTCGAAATAATGTAATGCTCCTTCTATCCAACCCTTTAACAATTTCATTTTTTTAAACTGTGACGTTGGTATATAACTTGCTACACGACACAGATCATATTCCTCACAATCCACGGAGTCTCTGTCATCTCTTTTGTACATGATTGGTTGAATTTTTTTTAAACATTTATTAAAAAATGCGGAAAAACGTGGACACTGCTTTTCACCTTCAATCGCGCGATACATATATAAATGTTTAAGGGTTGAATGTATAAATCCATCTTCTTGTACTTTACCCTTGTAAAAGTCTTTTAATCGTTGCAATGAAAGTTTATAAAATTTATCAGCTTCGTTTGTTGATAGAGATATTACTGGAAATGCGTCCAGTATTTCATTATTTAAGTTTTCATCGAAGTACGTCAACATACTTTGCAAATATAATTTATCCACTTCATGTGTAGCTGGGTGTTGTGGTAGAATCATACCATTTCTATTGAATTCAATTGTACCGTTGTCCTTTCTTTGAGAAAAATATGCAAACTCAAATGAATCCATATTCGAATCGGTGTGTGGTTATTCTCAAAATACTGTATTCTAGTATCTTAACCATATAGATGGAAAGTTGATATCAGGTCGTTCATTCTTATCTTATTTTCTGCATATATACTTCCTGTGTAAATCTCATAGTGCAAAAAAGTCAATACTAGATATTCTAGTATCTTTGCTACTATTTGAAAACCAAAAAAATAAAAATCCAATCGAATTGCATGAAGGTCTGTCCACAATGGAATGAATTACGATGAAGTTCCACGGCCAGGGTTGCATACGTAATATACCTTAGGTAAATTACATGATGTTTTTGACGTAATTTACGTACGAAATTTACGTCCCTAGTTTTTTTACATGTAATGTACGTTTTCAAGATGGCGACTGCGCTTCATATTTAGAAAATAAACATAACCTAATTCTTGAATAATCCGCCATTTTATACATTTATTACATTTTTACGTATAATACGTAAAATACGTATTATACATATAAAAGTCCGAGTTACGCGTCACCGTGCAACCCTGTGACCACGGCTGTATTAGATATATATTCTACGGCCGCTGCGCGCGCATCGTATTGCCAACTGTCATGCATTTTTCGATGTTCATGTTCCGTCGTTCTGGTGATTGATACCGATAATCTGATTACTTAATTAATCTGTTAATTGATACCGGTAATCTAATTAATTATTCCGGTAATTTGATTACCGGTATCAATTACCGGAACGACGGAACGTGAACATCGAAAAATGCGTGACAGTTGGCAATACGATGCGCGCGCAGCGGCCGTAGAACTTCACCGAAATTCATTCCATTCTGGACAGACCTCCAAGCTGCAATCCTATAGCAGATATAAAAGCATAGGCTGGCATAGGTATGTAATGATGAAAGAAGGAAAATACTACTACAGGACTTCAGCCAATGATAAAGTGTCTTATCAGTCATTATGTATAATAATAATAATAATAATTATTATTATTATTATTATTATTGTATCACCAAAGATAATAAAAATATCTTTGGTATCACAAATGCAAATATAGTTATGGCTTCTGACAGTTTGTGACCGGTATTAGCGAGTATTACCAAAAATTTACCAGTAATTACTGGTAAATGTTTACCAAAGTGGTAAATTCAAAATTTTAGACAGGTAAATGTTTTGTTTTCGGAAATCTAACTCTATTTCCTAATTTAGGTAATTGCACATATTTTTGGGAACCATATTATGTTGATTCAAAAACGCGTTAATAGTTTAAATTAATGAAAAAATGCGGTCCGTTGTATCCGCAACCGTCCGCAACTAGTAGATGACGACAGTGTACAACAGATGACGTCAAATAGTTTCAAGGTGCATGGGGGGGGGGTTTACGTATAATAATACGTAATTTACAAATGTAAAAAGCCATAGTAATATACGTAAAAATCCTCAAGTTACGCGTAACTGACTAACCCTGCGTATAGCAGAGAAACTTATGAGAGTGACGTTGCGTTTATACCTCTGTTCGACCAACCGGTGCAGATAGAAAGTACATGAGAGTAAAGGAGATAGAGAGTTCTTTTTGTCCAATTTTTCATTCTCTATCTCTTTTACACTTATGTATTTTCTGTCTGCACCGGTCGGTCGGACACAGGTATAAACGCATTATAAGGGTTCCGTCCCATGTGGGCGCAAAACACAAAGCGTAAAATGAACAGCCAATTGCAGAAAATTTTTAGATTTCTGTCTTCTCAAAGATTCTCTATCATTGGCTGTTCGTTTTGCGCTTTGCATTTTGCGCCTGCATGGGACGACACCTCCATACTCCGATACATGTTTGGATTGATTGAATTTGAGAAGCCGAAATTTATTAAAAAGGAAAGAAAATCCATACTTAGGGTTGCGTTCCATGAATCCGGAAAACGTTGCGTTTTTGCGTAAAACAATGAGACTAAGAGAAACGCACTAATACTATCATCCCTCTCACTCTCATGGTTTTGCGCAAAAACGCAATACATTCCGGATCCATGGAACGTCACCCTTAAGGCCAAAATACACGCTCTGCCGATGTGTCGAAACGTTTCGGCGTTTCACGACACCCTGTTCACGCGAGTAGAGTTCTTAAATTCTCGAGAACTTAAATCCAGGTTATATGACCGAGAATATGACAGAATTTATGAGAATTTAAAAGAATTTATGATTTTTAGAAAAATTGTTATTGTTTACATTATTTACATGGTTAAATTTTAGTCATTTATTAGCCAAGGTATATTTAAGAATGTAAAAAATGCAAAACAACAGCTTACGAGTTAACTAAAGCCACAAAATTCATCTTATAATAAACGTCACTTTATAGGTTATGTTAGACTCTAACATAACTTATGCTCTGCGTACATTTGTGACAGTTTTTTCATTTACAATTTGTGTAAAGCTCATTAAGAAGTCATAGAAGTACAAAAAATAGTTTATTACTCTTTATCGGTTAATTAATCAATAATTATCTCCCTTGTGATAAAAATCTCTAAAATCATAAGTTCTCATAAATTCTTAGAGAATTTAAGTCTCGGTTATATTCTCATTCTCGTTACCGTTCTCAAAGTAATATAACCGACTAAAGGCCTGATTACACGCTTTTAGGAAAATGTCCTTCTTCTCACTCTACCATGTGACTATCCAATAAGTTTGTCTCATTCCACATTTTTCACACATTTTACCCGGAATATGTGCAAGAATGAGACAAACTTATGGGATAGTCACATGGTAGAGTGAGAAGAAGAACATTTTCCTAAAAGCGTGTAATCAGGCCTTAAGAACTCCACACGCGAGCGCATGTTATCCACTCGGAAAATGGAAAATTGGAAGAAAAACTTTTCCAATGGCGGTAACTTTGAAATTACGAATAAAAACTGAAATAAATGATAATGTTAATATGAATAAATTGTTATTAAAAATAGGTTTCTAGATTATGTAGTAAATATAAATTTATTAGAAATTGCATTATTTATTAGAAATAGAAAAATAGATTGCAAGATTAATTATTTATATTTTATTTATCTCTATAAAGTAATTGAAAGCATCTTCGCGTTTTATGTTTATGTTTTGTTATGTCTGTTGTGTTTAAACGCATGATTGACGGTTTTACGTGAAAAATAGTTTGCTGAGTAATAAATAATTGTTATTATAAGATAGTATGAAATATTAAATCAATTGAGTATATTGTGCATTATCTACACAGTTCAGTTCAAACATAACCTCAAATGATTAATTTGAAACGTAATACAATTATAATTATAATAATTTATATGAATTATTAAATAGATATATGTATAAGCGAAATAGTAGAATAAATACACTGATCTATATAATAACTGGATAGCGGATGCTGTGTAAAAGTGTCGTGACTAATTGAACGCCATTTTGTTTGAAAATTTGTGCATTTCGGGAAACTTCGTGGCTTGTTTCGGCAGCATTCGGATCTTCGCGCTAAAATTTAAATGACGAAAGTTACATTGATCCTTGAATATCGAACCGAATGTTGCCGAACCCGAATGTTATCGAACAAGCTACGAAGTTTCCCGAACTGCACAAATTTCCAAACCAAAATGGCGTTCTATAAATCACAAAAATTGTGTTCCATGCGCTATCCAGTTATTATAGAGATTAGTGAGTAAATATAACATGCAGTCAAATCAATCATTTAAGGTTATGTTTCAACTGAACTGTGCAGATAATGTACAATATACTCAATTGGTTTAATATTTCATACTATCTTATAATAACAATTATTTATTACTAACTAAAATATTTTTCACGTAAAACCGTCAATCATGCGTTTAAACACAACAGGCATAGCAAACCATAAACATAAAACGCAAAGATGCTTTCAATTATACTTTATAGAGATAAATAAATTATAAATAATTAATCTTGCAATCTAATTTTCTTCTATATTTTCTACATAATCTAGAAACCTATTTTTAATAACAATTTATTCATATTAACATTATCATTTATTTCAGTTTTTATTCGTAATTTCAAAGTTACCGCCATTGGAAAAGTTTTTCTTTCAATTTTCCATTTTCCGAATGGATAAAATGCGCTCGTGTGAACAGAGTGTTGCGAAAAGCCGAAACGTTTCGACACATCGGTGGCAGAGCGTGTATTTTGGCCTTGAACAGGGTGAATTGAAACGCCAAAACGTTTCGACAAATCGACAGAGCGTGGATCCTGGCTTTTCGCGTGCTATTTAAAATGCTAAAAAATATTATATTTTACGCAATACGCAAGCGTAATTGGTGTGCCATTTAAGAAAAGGAATTTCGTTGATATCGGGAGATTCGAGTGTATTAAAGACGACGAAAATGGCGAAAAATAGGTCTTTTTTGGCTTACTCTTTTGACCAATGGCAGCATTTTTCCAGCGGACAGGCATCACGAGCTGCGTGCGCAAGAAACCAACTTTCAACTTTGGTAGCATGTCTTTGACTATACACTTATCAATGCTTATCAATTTTTTTTACTTTTACATATTGTGAGCGGTCCTTGAGAAAAACTGTTGTATCTAATTTCAATTATTTAATGTTATTTGTTGCCAAAAATGGAGTGTATAGTGGCAAACGTGGATTACATGCATTTCGATATCGAAATTGCATTAGACGAACAGTATGGAGCCTTACCTTTGCCTTTTACCGGGATGGATAGTGAGTATTTTTAAATGTTTGCCGATTTTATAGGTTAGAATGAGCAAGAAAAATCTCCCCATTCTTTATTTATAATCAATCAAAGTGCACATAATATAATAATAATAATAATAACAATAAAAATACTAATAATCAAATATTTCTTTCAATTAAAAAAATACTTTTTAATTCAAAGAAGCTTTTTTGTCATCAGTGTACATTAACAAATTTTATTACACAGTTGATAGTAGGTAAGAAAATAAGAAAATTTTTTATTCATTTGGAACTCAATATCGAAAGACATGTGTTGATAGATAAATAGTCGAAAAAAAGTGTGATAAATCTATTTGCGCAACTATAAAAAAATAAAAATTAACCCTTGAGTGCCATACGGACCGGTATAAGAAGGCTTGAATACAGAAGAATTAAGATTTTTTGAGTTCAACACAAAAATGACATTTTTTTGTTTTATTTAAGGATGTTGAAGCCAAGTTCTAATCTAAAAATTCGATCTCTTCATTTAAATTAAATGAAGAAATTTTATTAAATTAGGAATTACTCCCCTCTGTAGAATTAGTTAATTTGTAACTAGAATTATACGTACAGAGCGAGAAAATATCTACTTAATTCAAATATTTTTTTCAAATATTGAATTTTGCAGTTAGATTTTGAATTCTTTGTTTTATGGAAAAAGTATCGAAACTAAATATTTTTTCGCTCTGTATGCAGTCTTATATTTAAACTAGCTGTCAAGTTGTATCAACTTTTGTACTCATTCAATGAGCACTTTGCTTCCTGTAAGCAAATATGATTTGCTTCCTCATAGAGGAAGCATTAAGTATTCTTTACATCAGCATTAAATTTTGATTACTTGAGAAGTTATATTCAAAAAATTCATTTTCGAAAATTACAATAAAGCATAACTTTCTTATTTTTTATAAAATGCATTAATCTTTTAGGTGAATCGATTCGTCTAGACACAAAAAATCTTCATTTTCTTTACATCAGCTTTAAATTTTAATTATTTCAGAAATTATAGTCGAAAAATTACTTTTTTAAAAATACAATTAACCATAACTTTCTTATTTCGCAATTAAATGTATTCATCATACAGGTTACTCGATTCGTCTCGACATAAAGAATATTCATTTTCGTTACGTCAACTCAAAATTTTGATTATTTGAAAACATAGAGCAAAAAATTAACTTTCAAAATTATAAATAAACATAACTTCCTTATTTTTTAATGAAATGCATTAATCATATAGGTCAATCGATTCATCTCGATGAAAGGAATCTTCATTTTTCTTACATCAGCTTTAAATTTTCAATATTTGAGAAGTTATATTGGAAAAATGAATTTTACGAAAATTATAAAAGTATATAAAACTTGTAAAATTAAATATTTTGTTAAATCCTTGTAAGAAATTCAACTAGGTATATAGTGGAATAAATATGCAAAATTCCATCAATTTATCTCTACGCACACGCACGCGCACACGCACACGCACACGCACACGCGCACACACACACACAAACATACACACATACATACATCCGGACATTTTTTCAGATCATCATATTAGATATATTGCCCTTGAAATATGTTCAAAAGAACCTTTTTTAGGAAACTGGATTTTGTCACCACTACAAAGCTTCCTCTATGAGGAAGCAAAAAAGATTAGCGCTACAGAGGGAAAAAATATTTATCTATAATTTTCGTTCAGTAAAGTGGAAAATGGAATTTTGAGCTTAAAATTTTGGTCCAACGCCCTGAAAATCTGATTTTTCCACTAAGCTTTTATCCGCAAGAGCGTAACAGAATTTCCAGAAATTTAATTCCTTTCAGTTCCCATTGCGGTAGCAACATTTCTCGGAAGACTTTTCCGTTCCGTAAACAAAGTATATTTCTTATTTATTTAGTTCCTTCAGGAAACATATATCTTAAATTGTTTTTAATTCTGTAGAGTAGAATATATTTTTAATTTATTTAGTTCATCCGAAAACGTTTAGGAAATATTTACTGAATTGTTTTAAATTCCAGAGATTTGGACATTTTCTCCATGATTCTGAATATAAACTTAATTAAGGGCATGTGTTACTTATAATATGAGCAAGTTTTTAAACCCGGTTTTTTTCTACAATTTTTACATTTTCAAAAAAATTATAGTCAACATCTGTCAAGAACGTGAACACGGACGGATGTTGAGTAAAATTTGTTTGAAAATGTAAAAATTGTAGGAAAAAAACAGGGTTTAAAAACTTGCTCAAATGGTAAATAACACATGCCCTTAAACTAAAATGCATTTTTTTTAATTAAAAAAATTTTATTTTTTTTTATTTTATTTGTATAAATTATATTTTTATATAAATAAATTATTATTATTTATTATATAAATAGTTATATCTATTAATACTTATATAATATTGTAATTTTTATTGATTTCTTCAGGCATTCTCGTATTTTTCAATTTTCATCAGTACCGTTCCGCGAAAATTTTCAAAATGCATAGAAAGGAACTAAATTTTGCTCATAACTATTACCACCAACGGTTTAGGAGATTGGAGGAAAAATCACGTTTTGAAGGGAATTAAATTTATTGATCCAATTGAATAAAGCCTTCTTACCGGGAGGGGGGGGGGTAATTACCCTAAGATTTTTCCAATATATGAGCATCTACATTTTTTTATAAGCAAAAATATTCTTCACAAGGCTTGGAACATCCACGATAAGTTTTAGGTGAGTATTGTATATTCAAAACTCAATAAATAATTATCGACAGTTTTTCAATGATATTTTTTTGTTGACGTGTGGCATTTGAGGGTTAAAAAATTCTATGGCATATAAATTATGTAATTTTCCAAATATACAAACTTTATTTAGTTATGTTATGAATTTAATAAAAAAATTTTTTTTTATTTCAGAATCCATTGCTGCAGTATGTCAGTTTTACCCAAGAGGCACTTGCGGTAAAGGTGCTTCATGTCCGTTTAGACATGTTCGAGGTGATAGAACTATTGTCTGTAAACATTGGTTACGAGGACTTTGTAAAAAAGGAGATCAATGTGAATTCTTGCACGAGTATGACATGACCAAAATGCCTGAATGTTATTTCTACTCTCGCTTTAGTAAGTTTTCATCCAGTATTCTTATTCTGTACTTCAAAGACTCAGAATCAAATAATAATAATAATAATAATAATAATAATAATAATAATAATAATAATAAATACATATTTAAATAAGTAAAACTTGTCTAATTAATTAAAGATTAAAAATCTAAAACAAGTTTTCATAATTTTGTAATTTTCTGCTGAGAAACAATCTGCAATTTAATTTAGAAATCAGGAATTTTTTAAACTTATTTAAAAATATAATTTTATTAACATTAGAAAATGTTGTTAATGTTTAGAGACCCCTATTTTATACTAAGTGCATAATCACATAATCACATTGAAGATTACTTGAAATCTTTGCGATTTATGGAGTGTCTAAGTTAAATTAAGAAGATTCGTTATCGCAGAAAAACACGTCATTTTTTTCATCGCATAATTTTTAAATTTTCGCATAATTTGGAAAATTTTCGATTTTTGCATGGAAATTTAGTTTTTAATTGACAAAAATTTTAAAATCTTAATAAATTTTATGATAATTTATTGATTTATTACACTACCAAACAAAAGTGTGTTTTCTTCTGTTTTTCGATGATCGAAAAAGTTCTCTTAAATTTAATTACACCAAAGATTACATTTTTTCATTTAAGTAAATTAAAAGTTATAAAAAAGAAGCCCAGGACGAAGTGACTTTGTCAATTTAAAAAAATTTTAAAGAACGTTAAATATCTTTTAAGTTTTGCTCCACTTACCTTGAATTATTTTCAAATCCTTTGCATTTAATAATAATTCGGATAATTTTACTTTTATCGAAAAAAGTCATAAAGATAAAATGTTATTCTTTTTGAGTATTACGAATATCAGTGCATACAATTTTTAAATGTTAAAATGAAGTGGTCTCAAAAATTTAGAAAATGCTCTAACTTTCTGGATTTTTATTCAAAATCGTTCTTTAGCAAAATTTTGGCAATTTTCTAGCTTCGTCAATAAATATTTTCGGTAATAAATTTTTCGATCAATCAATGTCATTTTCAATCATTAATGCAAATGAATAATTTTTGAAATGGTTTTATGGTGTGAACAAACTTGAAATATGATTATATATATATATATATATATATAT
>UCOH01008359.1:0-12174 GCA_900474275.1 Synergus japonicus | reverse complement strand
TATATATATATATATATATATATATATATTTACCGCCTATTTAAAACTTTGTAAAAATAATGACTAAAATAAAATAATAAATAAATATGACCCATGATAGTTTTATCTATAGAGCTAATATGTAGAGCTAGTCGAGAGAAATTTAAAAACTCGTTAAGCTTTTTTCATCTCTCTTTCATCAAGGGAGTGAGTGATGGTGGATTCAGTCAGGGCGGTTGGTTCACAGCTCTTTCACAGGCACATCTATTGACGATCGTACGCAGCTGGACTGGCTAATGATCAGCATCAGACGCAGCGAGGAATCAAATTCGAGTAGCGAGAGTTGTACAGCATGCCACATTGCCATAGTGCCACACACACTCTCGTATTTATATGCGACATACATATGTTGAGCGTATACACAGATACCAAACAATGGGAAATGTGCGAGGTGAATTTCTATGCTGGTTGTATATCCATTCATAGCGCCAATTATTATCGAAACGACGTAACTGTAACGCGTACCGAGCTATGTATGAACGTCTGGAAATTGGCTTCCGCTCGCGTTTATTTCGAACGTGCAGCGACCCTCGAGGGGGCAGTTTTCGATCGATTTCGACCGATTCGCTTCCTTCTTTTTAGTTAAAGAAGTGTGCTGCTGATACGTCCTTTTGGGAAAACAAAGAAAATCACGGGAAGCAAAGTCAATCTTTGAACAGACTGGCTGGAGTATTGGCACTCATTTCGTTGTATTGTTATTGTGAAAGATTAAGATTTTTTTTACATTCTTCCCATTTTTCATCGGGAGGTATTCGATCCTTTGGAATTATGACGTATAACTGAGTTTTCAGTTTTTCTTGGCGTTTTTAGGACCTTTGAGTCAGATACAAACAAAAAAACAGATTTTAGATAATTGTCTTTCTGATTTGTCTCAAGACTTACAATATTCCCGAAGGAATTTTCTAATCTGACTTATTGACAAACCTTTTTTCAACATGCTCTAACTTTTTGCATTTTTATCCAAAATGACTAGCTTACAACTAAATTTATGATGATTATTATTATTTGCTTACAAAAGAATTAAACAAATGGAATTGTACAAATATTAATATATTGTGTAATTAGTTAAGATTTGCTAATATTTGAACAATTCCATTTGTATGTTCTTTTGTCCGCAAATAATAATAATCACTCTATTTAAATTTCGCGCCATTTTCCATTTAAGAAAAGAAGTATCCATTTTAACTAGACATGGATGGGAAACAACAACCTGAAATTTGACCGGACATCCGTTATGAAGAATGGAATTTATGTTACTTGGAGATTATGGCAAACAGCGATTAGGAAAATTAAAAATTAGGAAAATTGAACATTATGAATAATAAAAATTATGTAAAATTTAAATTAGGAAACATAAAAATTATAGCACATTATGATTAGATGAAATGAGTTTATGTAAATTAAATTTTATGAAAAATAGAATTTGGGGCATATTCATGCGCCCCAAGAAATATGTAGAACTATTATACAAAATTCTAAAAATCAAATAACTGATGAATCAGAGGAATTGAAAATATGGGAAAACGTAGTGAAATGTATTTAATGCAAGTCGACTGGCAGGAATTTGGAGCTCTTTGTGATTGGTAATACAGTGCGGAAATTGGTTTGAAATTCGTGGTAGTATGGAATGTATTGGCAATCAGATTTCCTATCCTGCTTTCCTTCGACGTAGTCACCGACGCGACGAAGTCAAGTTCTCTTCTATTGACAGTGCGAGGGTTCATCGATGAAATATTCTTAGAATGTGGAAGTTCTGAAGGGTAGTGCCAGCGTAGCGCCGCGCCCGCGTCTTATCCTCGTTTGTTCCTTCACTGTCGTTACGTGGACATTTCACATTTGGCAGAGACACACATTCCAGGATTAGGGTCAATGCATTATGTCTGCGAGGTTGACTTATAATTTTAGCTTCCCTGTGCAACGTATTTACTTAAAATGTTCTATTTATGTACGTTAAACTATCAGAATTTTCGTAAGTCGATGTTGAAAGAAAAAATATGCACGTTTCATTATATAACTTCACAACTACTATAGTTTTAATTTCCTCTTTCGTATATAGTCCAATTACTAAACAAATTTGTTAAATCACAATAGTTAAAGCAGCGTATTTAGTGAATCAAGTCATGCTTTTTTACTTTATATATTTTGCCAGCAATTAAAATTATTTAGAATTCTGGCTCTGGCGAAATTTCGAGTAATTTATGGGAATGGCATCCTCGAGATTCGCATCAGCATTCCAGTCCGTAACTTATATGTAACCCTGGCACTAAAGTATTATTATCATCCCTTAAGCGTTTACGGTCGTCGATAAACTTTGGTACAACTTTTATTTTCCTACTTTCTCTACGATCTTTTTTCTTCAATACCTTCTTTTTATTGCCGACACTTCTTCAAGCATATGACTTTACTTCCTCGGACACCTCCATCCCCTTTCACCCCTCCCCCTCCCTTGCTCTCACTCTCTCTCAGTTTAATGAAGTCGAAAACGTCGAAAACGTTTAAAATCTTTTTAAATCTTCATAAACCCTTTATAATATCAGAGTACCTGTAAATTCTTGATATTCATTTGAAATTCTTCGAAAGCTTTCGAGATCTGTTGAATTATCTATAATACATTCATAAAATATAATAATAATGAAGAAGTAAAACTAGTATTATACGATCTAATACATTTTTTGATGAGAATGTAATTAATATAAATCATTTCCATTGTCTTTATTTTATTTACATATGAAGCGTGGAAAAGGGGGTTTCAAAATTATTATAATTAAATTATAAAACTGTTAAATGATGTTAACCATTATAATTATAATGTATATATAGTTTGCATTGCTTACTTTATAAAAAAGATTTAAGTTGTAGAGACACTAAAATTGGCAAAGATTACGTTTATTAGTAAACCCGAGATTTGAACAACGTAAGCGATATTCTCCTGAGTCAGATTTAGACTCCCGCACGACAGATGTTCCAATTTGGTAGGGTACGTAATTTTACGTCGAATAAATGAGGCGAGCATGCTCCGCACTTTACCGACAAATTGTATCCTTTGTCCAACTGACGAATTGCACCAGAAAAATGTGTTTCAGGGCGAAACTCGAAAAGCCCTTATAATCGATGCCACAATCTGATTTGATCCTCCATAAATAGTAAGTATTCAAAAGGTGTGTGACAACGAATATACTTGTGATTCATAATACCAATACGAAAATTCCATAAATATAAAAAATCTTTTTTTATCTCCAGTTTATCTTGTTTTATTCTCCAGTTTCAAATCTAGTTGAATTTAACTAATACCTTTACTCGTAATCCTGTGAGCAAACGTGATAAGAAATGGAAAGTGTGAAGTAGGAAATGAAAAATAGGAAAACTGAAATAATCCATCCCGAATCCGAACTTAAAATGACCACGATTGACCTTGTTCAGAGAACGCATTTATTTCTCATTGTTAGGACTACTCATTTCTCTCAAATGGGAAAATAAACTGGGGAATCAAAGATAAAGCATTGACGTGTCAAATTGATGTATTGAAAGGTTCTCTCTGGTTCTCTTCGAGTGGTGAAATCCGCAAACTTGAAAATTGTACACATCAGCTTCCTCAAACAGATAAAATCTTTCAATATGCATGCTCCGGGATAGAAACTTGTGCTTTATAGTCTTATTTGGAAACCGTCAACTCCATTTGGTTGGTAAATGGAGTGATTTTGATTCTAGATTTTGTAAGTAGGTAATTAATTGACAAACTATAAACTATTGAACACTCAATATATAGGATCTCGAGTTTCCAAGTTTCCAATAGATTTTTAAATGGCCAATGAAGTGATGAAAACGTGAAAATAAATATATATATATATATATTATATTTTTTTAATTCTTCTTTATTTGTAAAATTATTTACGATATTATATAAAGCACATTATATAAAGTTTTCAAGAATGTGGATGTTGGAAATGTATGTTGGAAAATTATGTTATGTTATATTATTATGTAATATTATATTATATTGGTATTGTATGTAGGAAAATTAAGCTTTATATTTTATAATATTGGACCAAGCGCATTTTCGTCAGTCCATTTTGCATTAATATTCAAATACTGCCCGGCAGGGCAATATTTCATTATGGCGTATAGAAAGCAGTAGGGATGCGATCCCCAAACGCTGATCATCCAGGATCAGGAAAGTGTTTTGTAGGGGTGCATAATGCTCTTTGGATCCGGTTGCACCCTCAACAGTCATTCAGTCATACCTCAGAAACAGTGACTCATTTTTATAGTTGCGCGGTTGTCGCCATCGGCGGCGGCGACACTCACATTTTGATATTCGTCGCACGACTTTTGTGACTAGCCTCGATATATATGAATATCATTATCAGATATTTTATAGGATTACAAGCTGATGCCATGACGGATCGATTGGTTTCGTCAAGAGCGGCCATTACTTGGCACGCGCGGATAATAAAGCTCTCACACCCAACCCAACGGCCCATTCTTTCTTCAACGTCTCTTCCATCATTTCATCTTTTCTTCTTTGTCTCTCTTTTCTCCCTTTGCTCGCTGTTTCTCTTGAGGCACTTTATGAGAAAGTAGAAGAACACGAGGAATCGATTGATCTTGCATTTGATTTATATCGGATGAACGTGCAGTTGAACCGGAATAGAGAAGCTTTATCGACTCTTCTACTCCTACATAACTTTTCCGTATACCGGTATTCATTTCGATCTGCTACACTCCACGAACGTGGAAAGTTTAGATTATGTCGCCTCAAATCGAGATATATATGATAAGACTTATACTCTACCAACTTCCACGACTTATTTAAGATAAATTGGAATTTACTTCTTATACTCTCACGTATGGAAGCAATGTAATCAAATTAAGGGATCATTCTATAATACTAACTCGATTTCGAATAATCATATTTTTTTTTTGCATATCTCGAAAGCGAATAATGTGGAGAAAACTGAACAACAAAATGTGTATTCTACGAGTATTACATGTTTATTTTTTTTCTCCACAATATACGTTTGTTGTTCCACGTCCTGGCTCCTTTCATACACTATAGAGAAACTTGAACGATGAAAGCAGACAATTAAAATGCTGATTATTATTTTCATTATTTTCACATTATTTTCATTATTATCATCATGATTATCATACAAAATGAAATAATGAAATGACTCTGTCAGAGTGGATTTATCAGTTTTTTTGGTTTACTTCTGAGTAGTACTAGAATTCCAATCTTACAAAATGAAAGTCTTTTGTTCCTTTTTTTATATTATTTTCTTGAGGAAAAATGGGAAACGAGGGACAATCGAAATGCCGCAGGGCAGCTTGAGATTTTAGAACCAGTACTCGTACCACAGGTACCATACTACCACGCAACCAGATACACGTGTACATAGAAACTGACTGCTATACGAGCGCCACGGGTATTGTTATCGCAGAGCCAGCTGCCAACCCCCGTTACTAGGTGCATGTATGCACTGTTCCTATCTTCGCATCCTCGTATCTTCGTCGCTCGATTCGTAAGCGCAGCACACATATGTACAATAAAATATGTCTAAATTCCGGCACGTGTGTAATTGTACAGGAAAGGTACGTATTTAAATACCTATATACTTCTCGACATCATTAATTAGCCAGAAATACGAAATGGCCGCCGCCGCCGCCGCCACTTGTTCAATTATTGCAAATTTTGTGACCCTCGCCATGAATAAATAATATAGAAAAATTCGTTGATTAAAATTAAATAATAACTTCACTGATGAATTTAAATGTCACTAAGGAATTTTCAAATATGTACAGACAATGAAGTTGAAAATATTTCAACAGATTGCAAAGATTTTAAGGCTGTTGGAGTAACGGATAAAAAAATGTAAATAAACTCCAAAAAGTAGCGAAATTTGTGCAAAAACTAATTTCTTTGTCTTAAAATTTTGAGAAATTTTCACTAATCTTAACAAGGATTTCAAGAGATTAATGATTTTGTAGGTTTTTATGTGCATTTTTCATGATTTTTAAATGATTTTTGCGAAATTCAAGAGATTTTTAGGATATAAAACGATTTTGTAGAATTATCTGGGATTTTAGAATATTTCGTGAAATTTGAAGGTATTTAAAAAACTGTGTAAGAGTTTTATGAGGTTTTAAGGAATTTTATCAGATTTCTAATAATTTGAAGTGATTTCGAGAGATTTTTCTGATATTTTAATGATTTCGTGAGAATTTTAAAGGATTTCATGGAATTTGATCAGATTTCTATGTAATATTTTTAAGGGATGTAAAGTATATAAAGAGATTTTAAAGTTTGTCATGAAATTTCAAAAGGTTTCTAGGAATTTTTAGAAATTTTCACTAATCTTAACATGTTTAAGGCTGTTGGAGTAACGGATAAAAAAATGTAAATAAACTCCAAAAAGTAGCGAAATCTGTGCAAAAACTAATTTCTTTGTCTTAAAATGGACAAATTTCAGCGAGAGAGGAAAAAGATCAGACAATACTTACATTTTTCCAAGTTTCTTTTTTAAGTTTGGTCGTTAATGGAATGCATTGTTTGCACCAACCGCAACTGTCACTAGCGTCACTGCGAAGTGCAAATAACAGCTGTTGAAGCCGTCTTCTTGTGAATATGATAATTTACGCGATTTATCAGTTTAATATTTTTACGCGATTTTCCTCTCCGACTTCCCTTTCTTGACTTCTTTTCATATCGTGCCTTGTTTGGCTTATTAAAATTTTCATTTTCATTCTTGTTTGTTTTTTTTTTAATTTTGTAAATGATATAACTCTGCATAACTATAATGTTACATTTGAGTAAAAAAATACGAGAAATGAACAATAAAAATTGGCATTTGAAATAAAATAATATCACCATGATATTCTAAAAAGGATACGGGATTTCGACGAATTTTATGTGTTACCGTAAAATTAACATCATAGACAGTTCGTTAACCTTATAATTGGTAATTTTAACTGACTATTGATGACATGACGTTTAATTACACAGATAACTCGCTCGAAGAATGAGATGAGATAAGACAATAAAAACAAAAGAGAATGAAATTCTCAGTGCTTGAAAATGCTTCTCGAACGCATCTCGAATTATACAATTACATTATAAAACACTATTATACAATATTGAAGAAACACATAAGAAATTAAAATAATCGCTAGTATACATATAACGGGAAAAAGTACAAACTTATTCCTGAAAAGTACACTTCATCTAGAAAATCCGATCTACGCTTCTCGAGTGCTCGTTAACGAGTAGCCAACCTTCTTTCCCACCTTCTCCCTTGAATCCACTCGACGTCTCAAGAGACTTTGGAGGGATTTCATCGGATTCTCCCGAGAGACTCGCAGCCAATCATCCCTCGGCGGAAAACTCTTCCATACCTTCTATTTAGACACAGGAAGAAATTTGTATGCAATCGTTAGTAGGGACTGTACGAAATTCTGGACTGTTTGAATGGCCATCGGCCCTTTCGGTATATATATATCCCATGACCTGGAACAGAGTACGAAGTGTGACCTGAATGCAATATATGCAATTCCTCTATATCATACGGAAACCTTTCTTCCAATTTAGCAGCCCCTGAATGGAATTGAACATTTCTATTCGACACGAGCCAAGAAATTACTCATTTTATTATATTGAATAAATTGTTATATAATATTGGTTATATTAATAGTATATATTAATAGTATATATTAATTGTACAATTTACATGGTACACGATACAAGATGCCTAAAAAATATGTGAATAAAGTTTCGAACGTTCAAAGGAACGAAATATTTTTTTTTAATTATATTTTCTCCAGAAATGTATTGCCAACTAAAAATAACAATCAGGATTACAAGTTTATTTAATTCTTTATTATTTTCAATGTAAATTAATCAATATTTAAAAACTTTTTGTAGTTACAAATACAATCAATACAAACATTCGTTCGTTTGAACGTTCAGAACTTTTCAATCATTAAAAAATAAAGAAATGAAGATTTTTTTAAGGGCGTAAGTATAAGTTTCTGTTGCGACTCTAGCTGGTAAGATTCGGGACTTTTATAATAAAGGCTGCAAGGGAATGGATCATTATAGATGAAGAGATGAGAAAAAGAATTTTTTGAGTGATTAATGATTTTGTAGGTTTTTGTGTGCATTTTTCATGATTTTTAAATGATTTTTGCGAAATTCACGAGATTTTTAGGATATAAAACGATTTTGTACTCTCTAAATCTGAATTAGTGAAAAGTGAGCCACTAATTTAATTTACTGAAAATGTTTACTAATTATTAGTTGTATTTCACTATTTCAATTCGCAGTTTTCAACTTTTCATTAAAGTTTTAGTTAAAAATAACTAACAATTCGTAGAATTTTGCACTAAAGTAAATTAGTGACTCACTTTTCACTAATTCAGATTTAGAGAGTAGAATTATCTGGGATTTTAGAATATTTGGTGAAATTTTAAGGGATTTTAAAAACTGTGTAAGAGTTTTATGAGGTTTTAAGGAATTTTATCAGATTTTTAATAATTTGAAGTGATTTTTCTGATATTTTAATGATTTCGTGAAATTTTAAAGGATTTCATGGAATTTGATAAGATTTCTATGTAATATTTTTAAGGGATGTAAAGTATATAAAGAGATTATAAAGTTTGTCATGAAATTTCTAGAGGTTTCTAGGAATTTTTAGAGATTTTCACTAATCTTAACATGGATTTCAAGAGATTAATGATTTTGTAGGTTTTTGTGTGCATTTTTCATGATTTTTAAATGATTTTTGCGAAATTCAAGAGATTTTTAGGATATTAAAACGATTTTGTAGAATTATCTGGGATTTTAGAATATTTCGTGAAATTTTAAGGGATTTTAAAAACTTTGTAAGAGTTTTATGAGGTTTTAAGGAATTTTATCAGATTTCTAATAATTTGAAGTTATTTTTCTGATATTTTAATGATTTTGTGAGAATTTTAAAGGATTTCATGGAATTTCAAAAGGTTTCTAGGAATTTTTAGAGATTTTCATGAATTTTAAGCGATTTCACGGATTTTCAAAGGTTTCTTAGAATTTTTAGAGATTTTTACAAAGTTTAACATAAGTTTTAAGAGATTAGAGAAATAAAATATATTAAATTATATAATATGTATTATATATCAGTTTATTAATTTACTTTTTCACAAATGCTCACATGATTCAAGTGTGATCCGACACAGTGAATTTACAATTCGCAATTAAAATTTAATGCAGAAAATGTATAGATAATATTGTAATAGATAATCGAATATCGATTTTCATTGTTAATGAGTTAACATCCTACGTTAATCAGCGTTTAAAATTAAATTTAATGAAGGTTGCAGCCGATATCTTAACAAGTTGATGAAGTTTCAATTTAAAGCATATACTACACAAGCACTTTAATTCATCCATTAACTTCTATAGACATAGAACATAAGCTATAGATCACAGACCATATAAATCATAAACTTAAACATATTACTAACTGTAAGTGTTAACATTGTATTGTTTAGCAACTTCTTAAGATCTTTAGGAAGAAAAATCTTTTGCTTTTACATAAATTGGCACCCGAGTAATGTTTCCTCTTGATGCCTTCTATATCCCTCTTATAGTTTGTTTACCATGCTCTGGAAATGAAGGACGGTAATATAGGTAGTGGGAGGGTTAGAAGCTAGGTTTACAAGTGATTAATGAGAGGCGGACGTTTTGATTAGGATGAGGCAGAGGGGATAACTCAGTCATGCAATTAGAAGATAAATCATTCCTTACTCAGAAATTTTGTAGCAATTCTGCAGAAGAAAATATAAATTAATTATTATGATTTACTAAAACAATTGACAAGTCAAAAGAATCAAAATTCGATTCAATATTTTCTTATAAGATAGAGAAAAATTTGACAAAAATGTTTTTAGTATCTATACTAAAAATAAAAAGTCGATTCAACCACTCCATATTAACTACCTCTATACTTATTTATCATTTTTTGCCTTTTTATCCCTCCCCCACCTACACCCTACTTTATGTGAATGGAAGGGGTGCTCTTGCTCTTTATTCATGTGCGCGGTATATAAATATATAATATCTGAGCTTGATCAGCAGACTCGACAAGGGTATTTTAGGGTTTTTGTCGGGTCACTGATTTCGAATCCGAGGTCGGGTAACGTCTCTATCATATCAGGTTCAAGGTCATTTGAAAATCAAATTAAAAAAAGCTACAGTCAAACAAAATTATTTACATAAAGAGAAAGTTCTCTTTAATATAAAGAAATTTTTACTTTGAATTATTAAAATAAAAGTTTTGATTTAAAACATGCTTTTTTTCTGAGTTTTTAAACTCAGTATAATCAGAATTGCTTTCCTTGTGGTACACGAATGTTAAAAGCAGCTTCCGAAACACGATTCTACTGTGGACATTGGCGTCATATTTTTATCGTATATGAGCGATATGTAGGACAATTAAACAGACATTGCTGTTGACTGATTAAGAGACGCTTTCAATGCTTGAGGCGGTCCTCGACGCGCCGCGGTTTCCGGCAGGATTAATTAAACTGAATTGCGACGCCAAGATAACAAGGCTGTCTAGCCCTTAATATGTAACTTTTGCTTCGCTATAACGTACGATTAATTTGCACATAGTATTTAATAATGTACACAGAAGGAAATTCCCTTTTAATTCGACAGTCCCCTTTTCGCGCACAGATATGGAATTTAAATTAAAAATGTCGCCCACTAAACATGGAATAAAACATTCCTTACTTATACATTTAATCTCTAAACTACAATATGGCAAAGATTGGACAACATCAGAACTTTTTAAACCACACTTTTTCAATGAAATACATTAAACATAAATATTTTATAGAATATTAACTTTGCCTATATCGTATAAGATTTTGTAATTAGGAACCTCACTAATCATTCGACCTCCGAACTAGTGTCACATAAATTTGATGACATACTTCAATACTTCAATACTTCACGAAGCAAACCTCATATGTATAGAAAGAAATTATAATTTACGATCACTGATACTCCATATCTCATCCCTTCCCTATATTTTCTCTTGCCCAAATTAGATCAAACTAAAACAGTCACTATGTCGAAACTGCATCATCGTGGATATCTACATGACCTCTCCGGAGTGCGTCAACTCCCGAATATTGATATATTAACTCAGATTGGATCTAGATGACAAAATAGGAAGTGCAACAGATTATAAAAGCCAAGAGATTCCACTGGGAGGCTGTGATATCCCAACTTTCCACGCATCCGCGCTAGTTACGTGTCTGTCTGTCAAATTATCAATATACAGTTGAGGGGTCATCAATATAGCTCAGGGTTCATCCAGAAATCAAGAACCAATAAAATTCAACATCCACATCAGAGTTGGATCAGCTTAACCAGTTTAAAAATTAACTCACAACCAGACAAACCTTTAAGGAGAATCAATTTGTATATCGAAGACAATAAACTTTCATTTATATCCGTAATCGTGCCAATCATTTTTAAATAACTGACCAATTATTCTCAATTATCTTCATTTTCTCACATTTAATATTAAATAAAATAGAGTGTGTGATTCTCTCAAGATATATATATATATATATATTATTATAATATATATATGGGTGATTGTAAAATTGTAGGCAAACTTGAGCGACTAAAGTAGCAATCGTATTTTCATTATGAATTGAGTAATAAATAATTTTTATTGATTGTATCAGATGTAAAAATTTGAAATATTAAAGGGGCACTTCTGAAAATAAGAAATGATAATTTAATTTTTATTTGAAATATGTGAAGTGGATTTGAGGTTATATGCAAAAGAGCGCCAGATTTAAAAAGTACAGAACCAATAGTTTTATAAAATTACAGTCTTTTCCAGCTTGACTTACATACTTTGGCTTTTTTTTATACTTTATGAAGAAGTGTAATAAGCTATATATACTGTAGATGACGTTTTTGTCTGAGTTCTTCTCTTTTCTCTGGATTTTCCATTATTCTTTGGCGATACTTTCTAATTCTGTCTCGAAGTGCTTTCGCTTTGAGCTGTTTCTCTTCTGCGCTAATTTTCTTTTTAGACTTCATTTCATTACTGGATAGAAGTGTTTTACAATAAATATGCC
>UCOH01008356.1:45987-57345 GCA_900474275.1 Synergus japonicus | reverse complement strand
CGTTGGGCGCCAAATGAGAAGGCTATAAATTTAGATATTATTATTTTATAACCTATCACCCGGCGCGGGCTGGGTCAGAGCCTGCCGGGGCCCCAAGAAAACAATGAAAACGTGAAAAGAATAATAGTTGGGCGCCAGCTAACCAATTTACCCGATTAGCAAGGTTAATAACAAATATTAAAGCACAGCAAGCTAACTCGAAATGTATCAACAAGAGCAATTGACTTTATAGCATAAAGAATAGGCGTGAGACCTTGGAAGACCCAATAAAACAATGTTACAAAGCAATGATTAATTAAGTTTCATATTACATATTTATTCGACGAAGAGTACTTACAATAGACGTCGAGTAACTGTCCAAAAGTATATACAATCGCTTATGTGCGACGATGTAACAAAACCATACACCACACAAAATGCTTGGGTTTAACAATTTATGTCGACGTTATACAATAGTTCAAAACAACCTTTCGACGGGAAGGGTGACACAAGAGTGAGGTCCTAACAGGTGTTCGCGACCACGCAGAGTCGATAAAGTTGCGCACTCGCTATCGCTCGAGCGCAAGGCATCGCTGCTAGTCAATTAGGAACCTTCTATATCCGAAACTTTAAAATGATTCGTCGAAGACTCGCGCCTTGACGTTCACGGAACCCTGAGCTGTAATACAACAGAAATGACGTTCCCGTCACAATTTCCACTCGAGCTTTGACGATTCAAGGACGGGTGCCTTCAACAATTGTCCTTGGAGACAAACACCTTTTATTACTTCCTAACAACCTTTACTCAGGCACATATGGCAATATGCTTTTCTACCAAGATTTTGGAAAACCCAAATCTCGGAAATTGAGAAAAAGGACTAGATGGCAACAAAAAATAGCTGAATTTCCTTTCGAGAAGAAGGAAAGGATAGCATATTTTAAATAACGTCTGGTTGCCAGATTGGCGCACATCATAAACTGCTTTCCTCGAAACTAAGGTCAACGAAATGGTTGGTGATGTAGCCTCTAGTACCTTTTCTTTTTTTTTTTAAATCTCTTTTTTGAGTTTGCCTATTTTTCTCTCCACCTTTCCAAATTTCTATCTTGGTGGGGAAAATTCGAAGGAGTTGCTTGCTCATCTTCGAGAAGCCAGTCTTGGTGCATCTTCAATAGTGACAAGATCAACTTTGAACAACCGACTCTTCTCTTGACTTGATACCGATCAACTCAGGACCGTTCAACCCCTAAAAGTTAAACTTGTTGCTGGAGAAGAAAACTCCACCTTATTACGAGCCTCTGAAGCGGTTGAACGGTACCGTCCGAGTATCGAAAAAGTTCGGTGGAGAGTCGGTTAAATTCTTTCATTTTATTTTTTTTTTTTACAAAATTAAGTGTTCGCCCTAGTAAATCTCGGTAGTATTAAGAGTACAATTTCTCTTGTGTTGTAAAGTGCTATCTTTCTTCGCCTCTAATTCTATGGAATACAGATTTATAGTAACATTGTAAGCAACTAACAAATAAATAGATTTAAATTCATACAGAAATATAAATAATCTTTATTTTTACTCAATCAAACCATATTTCCTCATCGTTTTACAATTTAAATTGATCTTTATTAATAAAAGAAGAAGGGTTCACAGGTGAGGGCGGTTTTCTTACCCTTAATAGGGAAGGAGCCCATAGAAATTCTATTTCAGCCGCTCGGAATAGAGTTTCAAAATTTAAATAATATTTTCTCCTGTTCGTTGCGTAGTCGCAACGTAACATTTTAAAATAAATATCCTCCAATATTGGTCAAAAATTATTAGTTAGGGTATTTTGAGGTTATAGTTGTTATTTTTCAACGGAAATGGATATTTTAAAATAAAGTATTGGTAAAAACTTATTAGTTATAGTATTTTCATGTTATGGTTTATATTTTTTAACGGAATTGGATATTTTAAAATACAAATCATCAAATATTGGACTAATCTAATTCGTTAGGGTATTTTGAGGTGATGTGTGTTCTTTTTTAACGGAAATAGATATTTTAAAATACAAATCAACAAATATTGGTCAAAAATTGTTAGTTAGGGTATTTTGAGATTACGGTTTATATTTTCTAACGGAATTGGATATTTTAAAGAACAAGTCATCAAATATTGGTCAAAAATTGTTAGTTAGGGTATTTTGAGGTTATTGTTCTTATTTTTCAACGGAAATGGAAATTTTTATATAAAAATCATGAAGTATTGGTCCAAACTTATTATTTAGGGTATTCTGAGGTCATGTTTGTTCTTTTTCAACGGAAATGGATAGTTTAAAATACAAATCATCAAAAATTGGACAAAACTTATTAGTTAGGATATTTTGAGGTTATGTTTTTTTTCACCGTAATTGCACAATTATCCAGGAATGAACTAGTAATTCGTAAGAGAGTAAACCTACAGTGAAAAAGTGATAAATGACTGAAGGGGAAATGTTCGACTAACACAAAGAAGAGATTAAGATGATGGTGTAGAATAAGTTTAAATTCAAATAAGAAAATTTTAAATGAAAAAGTACAACATATTAATAAAGGCAGACATTTTGAAGTCATTTTAGGTAATGTTTATATTTTTTCAACGGAAATGGATATTATTTATTAAAAATCATCAAATTTTTATAAAAACCAATTAAGGGTGTTGGAGCCACGTTCTAATCTAAAAATTTGATTTCTTCATTTTACTCAATAAATATTAAATTTGTAATTTTTCTCCTCTGTACAATTAATAAACTTTTAACTAGAATTATGCGTACAGAGCGAAAAAATATCTATCTCAAATATTTTTTAAGTAAAATACAAATATTCAGTTTTGAAGTTAGATTTCAATTCTTCATTTTATACAAACAGTATCGAATTTAAGTATTTTTTCGCTCTGTATTCCGTTTTATATTTGAAAAAAATCAGCGCTACAGAGCGCAAAAATACATATCTATCATTTTCGCTGAGAGAAATGGAGATTGGAATTTAGAGCTTAACACATAGGTCCAACGCCCTTAAACTCAACTATTTGAGGTTATGTTTCCGTTTTCTCAACGGAAATGCATATTTTTACGTAAAACTCATCCTATTTTTTTCAGAAACAACTAAACTCGCCTATTTGAGGTTATGTTTGTGTTTTCTAAACGGAAATGGATATTTTTACGTAAAAATCATCTCATTTTTATCAGAAACAACTAAACTCTATTATTTGACGTTATGTTTGTATTTTCTCAACGGAAATGGATTCTTTTAGATAAAAATCACTCCATTTTTATCAGAAACAACTAAACGCTAACATAACTATTCCGTTGAGAAAACACAATCATAACCTTAAATATTTGTGTTTAGTTGTTTCTGATTAAAATGGGATGATTTTTACGTAAAAATATTCATTTCCGTTGAGAAAACGCAAACATAACTTCAAATAGATGAGTCTTGTTGTTTCTGATAAAAATGGGATGATTTTTACGTAAAAATATCAATTTCCGCTGAGAAAACACAAACATAACGTCAAATAATAGAGTTTAGTTGTTTCTGATAAAAATGGGATGATTTTTACGTAAAAATATCCATTTCCGTTGAGAAAACATAAACATAACCTCAAATAGTTGAGATTAGTTGTTTCTGTTAAAAATGGGATGATTTTTACGTAAAAATATTCATTTCCGTTAAGAAAACGTAAACATAACCTCAAATAGATGAGTTTAATTTGTTTTTATAAAAATTTGATGCTTTTTAATAAATAATATCCATTTCCGCTGAAAAAATATAAACATTATCTAAAATGACTTTAAAATGTCTGCCTTATGAGAAGGGACATAATTATTGATTAATTAACCGCTAAAGTGTAATAAACTGTTTTTTGTACTTCTATTACTTCTTAATGAGCTTTACATAAGTTGTAAATGAAAAAACTGTCACAAATATATGTAAAGCATAGGTTATGTTAGTGTCTAACATAACCTATAAAGTGACGTTTATTATAAGATGAATTTTGTAGCTTTAGTTAACTAGTAAGCTGTTGTTTGCATATTTTACATTCCTAAATATGCCTTAGCTAATAAATGACTAAAATTTAACCATGTAAATAATGTAAACAAAAACAATTTTTCTAAAAATCATAAATTCTTAAATTCTTTTAAATTCTCATAAATTCTGTCATATTCTCGATCATATAACCTGGATTTATGTTCTCGAGAATTTAAGAACTCTAATCTGGCGTCTCGGCTGGCGTCCTAGCTAGTGATGTGCCATGACCGTAATTTTCTGGTCACTGGTAATTTCTTACCGTAACTCGGTAATTATTTGGTAAAAGTGGTAATTCGATATTTGCACTATTGTTAACGAACATTTTTTTTAAATAACGTGATGATATACATTTTATAGAAACAAGTTAGCTGTAATAAGCAAAAAATGTTTACAAAATAATTTTTAAATATAAAAGACTAAACTTTATTACTTTTTTCAATGCAACATAACCTCACATTTTAAAATCGTCGGCAGCAAACCAGCATAGACTATGTTGGCAGTATTGGCTGGTGTTGGTATCACTGTTATTGTCGAATATCGTCTGCTTTCTTCCGAATTTATCACATTTTTGAGATATTTATACATAAATTTTAATTTTATGACTGTGGAAAATATGTTATTTGGGTACTTAATATTAATAATTTCTCAAGTTTAATTGTTTGTTTGAAAAAACAATTTATATTTAGAGAATTACCACAATTACCAAAAAATTACCAAGTACGGTAAATTTTTACGTAAAAGAAAAATTTACCGTCACTGACGCGGTAACAACGGTCACGGCACATCAGTACTCCTAGCATATGGTGCGTTTATACTGGTTAATTCTGATAAATTCTAGTATATTATCTTAAATTACGTAAGTTACGGTAACTTTCTATGTTACCTTAACCAGTTTTAAATTACCGAGAATTTTCAAACTCTAGTTTGGTCTGGCAACACTGCTTTGGGCTTTGGTTGGGATTTGGGATCGTTGGGATCCAGACGAAATTGTCCGAAAGGAAAGGGAAGTGTTTTCCCAATTCCATTTTGGAAATTTGTCGATAGTTTTCAGACTTCGATATCCAAAATCCACAATTAAACCAGTCTCCAGTGAAAACAAATAAGTCTGAATTTTCATTTTTTAACGATTTTATTCCCTTCGAAGTCAAGTGGTGAGGAAAAAGTCGATTCACTGCCAAGAGTATAAAGTATATATGTATAAACGCAGGTGTTCTCAGTTTCCGACCCAACCTCTTTCGGAAAATTCTTGTGTTCCGTGCGTGCAGAGTGCGTGATTTCCAAGATTTCCCAATTCCCAGTGCTGCCAGTTCGGAAAGGTCTGAACATTAATTGTCCAAGTGTAAATTGAGTGAAAATTGTTGTAGTTTCAATTTTCACCCTATTTTATCATCTCTGTGAACCCTAAGAGTGAAATCTATTGGACAGTAATTACAAAAGTTGACGTCTGCTTGAGTTTTCGATTTTTGTGCTTCCTGGACATTTTCTCCATTTTTGTAGTTTCTTTACAGAATTCATCAGAGTTGTTGAAACTCAATTTGAGGACCGCAGTTAATCAACTTTTTCGAGAATATATTCTTTGATTCCATATACTGGGTTTTTTTCGTTTTTTGCGATTGGTGAAACAAAAATTTGCGAGGGGAAGTCATCAGGTTAATAAATGTGAGAGGACTGTCGATAGAATGGCAGGGACGATTTTTGCTTTCGATGATATCAATGATAAGAAGGACGATGAGATTGTCGAGGTACGTTATTAGTTGTTTAATATTTAATACATGTATTTTTCTCGTATTTCCTGTAGATTGAATATGATTTATTATCTAGACGTTTCATTAATATTTATGTATTTACAACTTACTTTTTGTATATGCAAATTCGGATCTCATTATTTTGGCGTTATATGTATATAGGTATTCCTTTGTTTACTATTATTAATGTTAACTGTCATTATTAAAATACAACTTTGCTTTTCATTCTCCCTAAACAAAGGTAAACGGAGAATAAACCGTTTATGATGAGTTGGATTTTCCTTGTGTACATATATATATATATATATATATATATATATATAGATATATTATTACACATATCCTGTTACACTCTTATGCTCTGATTCTATATTGCTCCTATTTTGCAATAGAATTTTGCGGATAAAATTGATAGATCAAAAGTTAAATCAATTTTATGTATCAATTTAATTTTTTAATTCAATTAAGGATGTTGGAGCCAAGATTTAATCTAAAATTTCGATTTCTTCATTTTACTTAACGAATATTCAATTTGGAACTTTTTCCCTTTGTAGAATTAACAAATTTTTAACTAGAATTGTGCGTACAGAGCGAAAACATATCTAATTCAAATTTTTTTAAATAAAATAAAAATATTGAATTTTGATGTTAAATTTTTAATTCCTCGTTTTATGCAAAAAGTATTGAATCTAAATATTTTTTCGCTCTGTACGCAGTATTATATTTGAAAAAAGATTATTGCTACAGAGCGAAAAAATATTTATCTATAGATTTCGTTGAGTAAGATGAAGAATGGAATTTTGAATTTAATACTTGGGTTCAACGACCTTAACAAATATTAAATTTCGTATTTGTTGCCTTTATAGAATTAATCAATGTTTAACTTGAATTATGCGTACAGAGCGAGAAAATAGCTTATTCAAATATTTTTAAAATTTTCAATTTTAAGGTTAGATTTTGAATTCTTCGTTTTATGCAAAAAGTATCGAAACTAAATATTTTTTCGCTCTATACGCAGTATTAAAATTGAAAAAAGATTAGTGCTACAGAGCGAAAAAATATTTATCTATAGTTTTCGATGAGTACACTCAAAAAAATTTGTTGCACAAAATATGTTTTATTGGCTGAAGTAAATTTTTGTTAGTTCAACAAAACGATTTGTTGGTTTAACAAAACGTTTTCTTGACCCAACAATAATTTGGTTGAGCCAACAAAAAAATTTTGTTGCACAAATATCAACAAAATTATTTTGTTGTCCGAACCAAAACTTTTTTTCAGTATAAAATGGAATGTTGAGTTTAATACTTGGGTTCAAAGCCCTTAACAAATATTAAGTTTGGAATGTTTTCCCTTTGTAGAATTAATCAATTTTTAACTAGAACTAAGCATACAGAGCGAGAAAATATCTTATTCAAATAGTTTTTAAGTAAAATGAAAATAATGAATTTCGAAGTAAGATTTTTACATTCTTATCACAGAAGGTACTAGATTTGTCTAAATTTGACCCCCCTCCCCAAAGTTTTTAATTCTTCATTTTATGCAAAAAATATTTATTTACAATTTTCGTTGAATAAAATGGAGAATGGAATTTTAAGCTTTACATTTGGGATGAACGCGCTTAATTTTGAGATTAATTTATATTTGAAAACGTCATCCAAACTTACTAGGAAGTTGCTTGTATTAAGGGCTTGTGTTACTTACCATATGAGCCAATTTAAATAACCCCTTTTTTCCAAAATTTTTACTTTATCAAAAAAATAGTAATAAAAAGTAAAAATTGTGGAAAAAAAAATGGGGTTATTTAAATTGGCTCATATGGTAAGTAACACATGCCCTTAATAAAAAAAAAACAGTTGAAAATTTTTATAAACAATTTGAAATAAAAAGTTGATACTAATAATTTTAAATTCTAATAATTTTTATTCTTTTCAGGTGGAAGTGGAGTACGAAGTTAGTTCAGATGACAATGAATTAATTGAGTAAGTATTTGACATCTACTTCTCCTTTCTCCCCCACTTTTTCTATGTTTAAATAATTAACATTCCTCGCCTCTGCCACGTGCGATAAGAAGACAGACGATCTGATCTTATCTTTTCGGGGTCAGATATTTTTTTTTAATTACATACTCTTTTGTATCTGAATTTAATTGTATATTCTTATTTATTTATATTATATGATTTATTTCGTTTTCTCTTAGATTTTTATTGAAATTCAATCTAATAAAATTTGAGAAATTAGCATTGAACCAGGGTGTCTACCGTCCTGGAAATCCTTGAAAACCTAGAAAAGTCCTTCAATAATGCCCATGGTCGTGGAATTTTTATTCCCTTAAAGAAAAAAATTTTTTTTGATTTTCCTTGGCTTTACCGACACGTATAATGATCTTCGAATTTATCATAATAAACAATTTGTAATTTCAATTTCATAATTGTTTATCATATAAATAATTATATAAGTTGTGAATATATGTATTAATTTTTTAATAAAGTTAATTGTAATAATCAAAAAAATACCTGGAAAAATCTATTTTTTGTACTGGAGAACCTGGAATTTTTTATAAGAAGCAGTAGGCACTCTGATTGAATATTTGTTAATTATATTCTCTGTAATTAATTTTTTTGTGAGTTAAATAAAAAATTATTATTTTTATTTTTAAGACCCGACGTAGAAGACATAGAAGTAGAAACAGTCGTCATATCTGAGAAAAATGTCAACCAAGGCAGAGAAAGGGCTGGACCACAAGATTTTGATATCTGCAAGGTGATAGGCAAAGGTGGATATGGAAAAGTCTTCCAAGTGCGCAAAAGAACCGGGAAAGATAGCGGAAGTCTCTTTGCCATGAAGGTTAATAACTAGATTCATTCGATTTAAATTTCTGAATTATTAATTTATTTAAATGTCGAATCTACAACAAGAAATTGTCTGATTCTCATTTTAAACAAACTGCAGGTTCTGCGCAAAGCGTCAATAATCAGAAACCAAAAGGACACAGCTCATACCAAAGCTGAGAGAAACATATTAGAAGCTGTTAAGGTATTTTGAAATCTACATAAAACTTCCTAATTATCTCTAATTAAATTTTAAACAAAACTCGAATAATCTTGTAATTGTCTCACAGCATCCCTTCATCGTTGACCTCATGTACGCTTTCCAAACTGGCGGCAAACTCTATCTAATCCTCGAATACATGTGTGGAGGGGAATTATTTCGTCATCTAAACAAAGAGGGAATTTTCCTTGAAGACACTGCCATTTTCTACCTCTGTGAAATAATCCTCGCTCTCCAACATCTCCATCGTCAAGGAATAATCTACAGAGACTTAAAGCCCGAAAACATTCTTTTGGATGCCGAGGGTCATATAAAATTGACTGACTTTGGTCTTTGCAAAGAGCACATCGAAGACGACACCGTAACGCACACTTTTTGTGGAACAATCGAGTACATGGCTCCAGAAATTTTGATGCGAAGTGGCCACGGAAAGGCTGTTGACTGGTGGAGCCTCGGGACTTTATTATACGACATGTTGACTGGTGCTCCTCCCTTCACTGGTGAAAATCGAAAAAAGACGATTGACAAGATTCTCAAGGGAAAATTGTTCCTGCCACTGTATCTGACTGCCGATGCTAGAGACTTGATTCGCAAGCTGCTCAAAAGACAAGTGAAACAAAGACTGGGATCTGGATCCACAGATGCCGAGCAAATCAAAAACCACAAGTTCTTCGAGAAGGTTAACTGGAACGACGTCATTTGTAGAAGAACTGAACCTCCTTTTACTCCCACTTTGGTGAGCGAGGATGATGTCTCTCAATTCGATCAAAGATTTACGGCTTCTGATCCTATCGATTCCCCGGTAGAGCATACACTCAGTGAGTCTGCTAATTTAATTTTTGAGGTGAGTTTTGGTTGTTATTATTTTTATGTATAGTAGAACACGGTGGCCATATGTCAGGGAAAGATGTTTAAAGGTTTAAAAATTATTCAATTTAAAAGAATTTTTTCCTTAAAGATCTTTCCAATCTTTCGAAAACTCCTAATCACAATATTTTAAAGTCAGGGAAAATAGAAATTTATATTTATGCTAACTATGTTATTTATATCATATATCATATGTAGATTTTATAGTTTATTTAACAGATTTTAGAAACTTTACAAGAATTTCGAAGGATTATAAAGAATTTCCAGGCAATCTTAGAAATTCTTTGGGTTTCTAATGATGTCAAGAGATTTTCAATCATTTTAAAAGATTTTAAGAGGTTTCTAGGAATCTAAAGGGGTTACAAGAGATTTGTATAATATTTAAAATATTTAGTGGAATTTTAAAGAAGTTCTTTCGAATTTAAAAAATTTTTACGACTCAAAAGATTTTATAAAATTTTAACAGATTTTTATATATTTACGTATTTTAAAGATTTAAAAAAATTTCATGGAATTATAAACGATTTTAAGAAACTTGGAAGAGTTTTAAGAAATTTTAAGTATTATACATATTCTTGTGAAATTTTAAAGGATTTTAACAGGCTTGTAAGAATTTTAAGAAATTCGAATTTACTAAAGTGATTTTAAGGGATTTGATTGAAATTTTAGGTAATTTTCACAAGATTGTTTATGATTTATAAAAGATTTTGTAGAATTTTATGGAATTTCAAGAGGTTTTCAAGAATTTTAAGAAGCTTATAAAAATGTAAAAAATGTTTGTCAATTTTAAAATGCTTTTAAGGAATTTAAATCCAAAGATTTCGAAGGATTATAAATAATTTCCAGGTATTATGCAAGATTCTCTAGGTTTCTAATGATTTCAAGACATTTTCAATAATTGTAAATGATTTTAAGAGGTTTCTAGGAATTTAAAGTGATTAAAAGAGATTTGTATAATATTGAAAAGATTTAGTTGAGTTTTGAAGGACTTCGGGAAATCTCAAGATATTTTTAACGAAGTTTAGGGAATTCAAAGTATTTTAAGGGATTTTAAAAGATTTCACGAGATTCTTGTGAGTTTTTTTTTAAGTTTTGTGAAATTTTGAAGTTTTCAAAAATTTTTTAAAAATTTACATATTTTAGGGAATTTAAAAGTTTCTTTGTGGAATTTAAAAGGATTTTAAAGGCTTGTTAAAATTTTAATAATTGCTTCCTCATAAAGGAGGCTTTGTAGTGGTGACAAAATCCAGTTTCCTAAAAAAGGTTTTTTTGAACATATTTCATGGGCAATATATCTAATATGATGATCTGAAAAAATATATGTGTGTGTGTGTGTGTGTGTGTGTGTGTGTGTGTGTAGTTGAATTTCTTACAAGGGCTTAACAAAATATTTAATTTTACAAGTTTTATATACTTTTATAATTTTCGTAAAATTCATTTTTCCAATATAACTTCTCAAATATTGAAAAATTAAAGCTGATGTAAGGAAAATGAAGATTCTTTATGTCTAGATGAATCGATTCACCTAAAAGATTAATACATTTTATATAAAAAATAAGGAAGTTATGCTTTATTGTAATTTTTGAAAATTAATTTTTTGAATATAACTTCTCAAGTAATCAAAATTTAATGCTGATGTAAAGAATACTTAATGCTTCCTCTATGAGGAAGCAAATCATATTTGCT
>UCOH01008356.1:0-44931 GCA_900474275.1 Synergus japonicus | reverse complement strand
GATGTAAAGAATACTTAATGCTTCCTCTATGAGGAAGCAAATCATATTTGCTTACAGGAAGCAAAGTGCTCATTGAATGAGTACAAAAGTTGATACAACTTGACAGCTAGTTTTACATTATTTCAAAGTAATTTTAAGAGATTTTAATGTTCCTCATGGAATTTTAAAGGATTTCAAGAGATTTTTATGATTTTTAAAAGATTTTGTGGAATTTTGCAAAATTTTTACATATTTTAAAAGATATTTACGTACTATAAGTATTACGTATTCATAAAACTTAAGATTTTTAAGAAATCTTAAGGGCTTAAAAATATTCTTGTCGAATTTTGAAGAATTTGAAAAGGCTTGAAAAAATTTTAAGAAATGTTGATTTTTTTAAATATTGATTTGAAGTGATCTTTTTTTGAAACTTTAAAGAATCTCATAAGATTTTTATGATTCGTAAAAGAGTTTATGAAATTGTAAAGAATTTCATGGAATATTAACAAATTTGAAAGAATTTCGTTGAATTTTAAGATATTTCTAGAAATTTCAAGAAATTTCAATGAATTTTAAAAGATTTTCAAGGTTGTTCGTAAATTTGAGAGATTTTTAAGAATTTTAAGTGTTGTGAAGTGATTTTAAATTTCAAAAGATTTAAAGTGATATTATACGAAATTAAATAAAAATTCAATAGCATTTTTACTGAAAATTTGTTAGCATTTTGAATAATTTTCTTTCAGGGAAATTTGTCTGAAACTCAAGGGAATGTCAGAGAATTGAAAAAATTCAATCTTGTGGCCTCCCCAGTAAAATATTGAGTAATACGCAGGTGTAAATACGATAAAACTGTATTAACCTGAATGATTTTTTCTCCTTTTAGGGATTTACCTATGTAGCTCCTAGTTTATTGGACGAATATCCACAACCAAGAGTTATTCATGCGAGAAGTCCTCGCAGAGTTTACATGCGTGGATTCTCACCTCGTGGAACACATATTAATCATAATTCTAGGATGCAAAATCATAGGTAAATTCATTTTCAATTATTACTCCAAAAAAATATTAAAGTATTAAAAAAATGTTTAAATGCCATATTTTCCTCATTATTTACAGGCACATAGAAGATCAAGAAATGATAGAGATAGATTAATTCACGTCTAGCTCTTATCATTTAGAATTTTCGGCCTCGTCGCTGGAGTCTCTCAATCCTCAACAATCTCAGGGAGAGAATTTTGCTGCCGATTTCCATGAGGATTCACTCGACAGAGTCAAGGAGATTCTAGCGGCCTAGTTAATTTTTTACTTGAGTTTAAATATTAATTAATATTAATATCGAGTAACCATAAGATTATTCCGATACCAAACCTAAAATGCCGAAAGTTACGAAAGAGAAAATTACATAAAAAGTATCGAAATCTTTTTCTCTTTTCTGCTTTCGTAAGATTCGACTTCCGAATTTAGTCACAATTTCATCAATCTTATTATTTTCTAGATTTCGCCTTTTTAAGATTTGTCTTTTTTAATATGCATGTTCATCGCATAAAAGAGAAGGAATTGCTCGTATAAAAATGGAATGCGTGACGATACATTTTTTTGTGGATTAAGTATAAAGAAATGTTTATGAATGAAGAAAGACTTTCGACGTCAACTTTCAAACGTGCCTGTTAAAAGAAATCGTAATGTACCGTAGAATACATTTAAATGAAATATTGAAGTGACAAAAAGTGTCGTAAGATTGGTAAGATTGCACAAACTTTAATTATATGTAAAAAAAAAAAAAAAGTTCGTGGCTACGCGTGCCGAAATTTCCGCATGAATAGCTGATTTTTTCGGTACAAAAGACACTGCCTAAAAAAATTGCGACAAAAATCTGAAAATCAAACTTAAATCGATTTTATTGACTGAAACGTCGACAGTTTTTTTTAAATTAGAATCTTAACCCTTCCTTGAAGTTTTTTTTTCATTTTTTTTTTAATAAACGTTTTTTGAAATGTATACCCATTCACGTCTTTTGTAAATTCAAAAATAAATTAATGCTTCCTACTGGATGGCCGATAATGTGTATCGCATGTTCGGCCTTTACTAATAAAAATTCTATAAATATAAAAAATAATTTTGACTCGTATTCTTTTCATATTTCCTTAATCATTTTTTATCGCATGTTCAAATTAAGCATTGCAAATTTTTTTATTTTAACTAATTAAAAAACAGGAATACGAAAATTTAATAAATTTACTTGAATTTGCTTTGAAATTAGTTTATTTTCTGTTGAATAAGAATTTTTTATAATAAAAGTTATATTAGCAGGGTGACCACATGTCGGGGAAGTTAGGGAAATGTGAGTTATAGTTGTCAGGGAAAATAGAAATCGAAATTTAAATTAACTATGTTATTTATGTCGTATTACATATATAACTTTTATAACTTATTTGACAAATTCTAGAAACTATCCAAGGATTTCGAAGGAATATAAAGAATTTCCAGGTATTCTACGAGATTCTCTAGATTTCTAATGATTTCAAGACATTCTCAATACTTTCAAAGGATTTTAAGTGGTTTCTAGGTATTTAAAGTGATTACAAGAAATTTGTATAATATTTAAAAGGTTTAGTTGAATTTTAAAGAACTTCATGAAATTTCAAGAGATTTTTAAGAAAGTTTAGGGAATTCATAGAATTTTAAGGAATTTTAAGTTTTAAAGGATTTTAAAAAGCTTGTAAAAATGTTAAGAAATTTTTATTTTTTAAAGTAACCTTAAGAGATTTTAATGTTCCTCATGAAATTTTAGAGGATTTCACGAGATTTTTATGGGCTTTTCTGGAATTTTGTGGAATTTTAGGGTATTTTGAAAAGTTTTCAAAAAAAAAAAAAAAATCCAAGGATTTCGAAGGATTGTAAATAATTTTCATGTATTCTTTGAGATTATTTTAAAGTGATTTTAAGGAATTTAAATTTCCTTCATGAAATTTTAAAGAATTTCACAAAATTTTTATGATTTATAAAAGATTTTGTAGAAATTCAAGGAATTCCAAGAGGTTTTCAAGAATTTTGAGAGGTATTTGCGTATTTTAAGGAATTTTAAAGTTCCATAGAAATTTTAAAGGATTTCACAAGATTTTTATGATTTTCCTAAGATTTTGTGAAATTTTGAAAAGTTTTTTTTACGAATTTTAAAGGATTTAAAAGGTACGTTTATCTGGTGTTAAATATTGACATTTGTAAAAAAAAATTTTTTAAATAATTTTTTTATTTTTACAAAAATTTAAGACCAGATAAACATACCTTAGCATATTTTCTTTAATTTTAGAAATTTTCAATTTGATATCTCAATAAATGTAGAAGTAGCGTTGCAGACAAAAAAATGTCGGTAAGGTAGGGATCGGGTAAGTCTTACATGGCCTTAAAGGATTTCACGAGGTTTTTATGTTTTTTTTTAATTTTGTGAAATTTTGAAATTTTCAAAAAAATTTTTAAATATTTACATATTTTAGGGGATTATAAATATTCTCATTGAATTTATAAGGGTTTTAAACGTCTTGTTAGAATTTTAAGAAGTTTTGATTATTTTAAAGTGATTTTAAGGGATTTGATTGAAATTTTGCAGATTTTCACGAGATTCTTATGATTTGTAAACGATTTTGTAAAATAATTGTATAGAATTTTATGGTAAATATTTTATAAATATTGAATAGAGGTATTTTAAGGAATTTCAAAGTTTTTCGGTAAATTTAAAGGATTTAAATTTTTGTGCATTTTAAGAGATTTTTAAATTCCTCGTGGAATTTATAATTTTCACGAGATTCGGGAAATGTTTTATAGAATTTTGAAGGATTACAGGAAATTTAAAGAGTTTTTTAGGGATTTAAAATAATTTTGAAGTTTTTATTGGAATCTAAAGTATTTCAAAGGATTTTGAGGAATTTTAAAAAGATTAGTGAAAAGTGAAGGGAAACATTGAAAACATATTAATATTAATTTAAATTGAAATATTAACAAATTTGTAGGGATTTCGTGAAATTTTAACCCATAAAAAAATACAATGCACACCCCTGATTGTTTCATCCATTTCGGGAAATTTGAATGTATTCATTGTTGACATTTTTTGACAATTTTGACAACAACAAAGCTATTTTTGCTTTGTTGTTAACATTTTCTTCTCAACAATTTTTTTATATCTATAAAAAAATTCTATAAACTCTAAAAAACAGAAATAAACATATAAAATCTCTCCTATAACATATTTCTCATCAATTTGAATCGTTTCCTCCCCCTTTTTCCCGGTTCTATCCCTACTGCTTCTTCCTGTTCTTTCGGACACTTTCGGAGAGATTAATGGAAGATGGAAATGTGAAAAACTCAACTCAACCTCACAACTAATTATACAAAAGTCTCTGAAAGACAAACACGGGACAGGTGTTCATTTTCATTCGAAAAACACGTAATTTTTATCTTACTTTAAATCAAATTATTACCTTGATTCTCATAAAAATTGTTTATAAAACACGTGTCAGCCTCTTTGAGCAATCAAGTTGCATTTTGTGTTAAATGTGATTTCGCTACTAATACATAATAAAGAACGAAAGCATGGCTGGTATATTCGATATCGAACTTCATGATGAGGAAATAAATACAAATACAAATCAGGATGAATCCGATGACGACGTTATCGAAATCAAGGAGGTAATTTCTCCACAGTTCACATGAAAAATAAAAATTTCTTATTAACGAATTTCTTCGACTTTTTTAATCAAAATGCTCCAAAAAGTGTTTTGTTCTTTTTCGAAAATTGACCTTTGATTTTTAGCAAATATTTATACGTAATGACGTTTTACGTTTTTTCATTTTTCAGGGGGAATTCGACATGAGTCCCGATGTTAATTCCATGCTTCAGTAAGTATATATATACACAATATTTTTAAGGTTAGAAATTGATTACGCGTTACGCGGATCTGAATCTGATATCCAAGCAATGGGAAATTGCGTTTTTCAGCAGACGAATTTCACAAAGTTTCAGAGAAGAACAAAGGGAAAAAAGGCAGGCTTTTAGATTAGGAAATTTCGAGTGTCCTACATATTATGTATACATACATTATTATGATTATTATATATTGGCCTTGAAAATTAAAGTTGAGCCTCACCTTCCACTTTGTTTACTTTTCAGGAACAGCTGTTTCCAGAATTTTAGATACTTTTCTTTTTTCTCGATATGTCTCAATATGAACAGCATTTTCGGTTTTAATTTTAAAAAATAACATATACATTTTGCTTGTTTGCGGAAATTTTTTGTAAATAAAAGAAATCATGTTTCTTTATTTATTTATTTATTTACTTTTTTTTTAAATTGGTACTTTACATTTTTTTACATTTCAAAAAGGATGTTGGAGCCAAGTTCTACTCGAAAGATTTGATTTCTTCATTTTATTCAAGAAATATTAAATTTGGAATGTTTTTCCTCTGTAGAATTAATAAATTGATAACTAGAATTATGCGTACAGAGCGAGAAAACATCTAATTCAAATATATTTTAACTTAAATGAAAATCTTAAATTTTGAAGTAAGATTTTGAATTCCTCATTTTACGCAAAGAGTATCAAAACTAAATATTTTTTCGCTCTATACGCAATTTTATATTAGAAAAAAGATTTGCACTACAGAGCGAAAAAATATTTATTTATAATTTTTGTTGAGTAAAATGGAGAATTGAATTTTGAGCTTGATATTTGGGTCCAACGCTCTTAATGGGTTTCCAATTTAATTATCAAGTTATTAATTTTTCTTCAAAAAAAACTAAAATTTAAAAGTTTAAAGATGCTTAAAGGTTTAAAAATTATTCAAGTTAAAAGAATTTATTCCTTAAATTTGATCTTTCCAATCTTTCGAAAAATCCTAATCAGTCTAATCACAATATTTTAAAGTCAGGGAAATGTCAGGGAAATGCGAGTAGTTGTTAGGGAAAATAAAAATTGATATTTATGCTAACTATGTTATTTGTATCGTATTGCATGTGTAGATTTTATAGTTTATTTAACACATTTTAGAAACTTTACAAGAATCTCGAAGGATTATAAAGAATTTCCAGGCATTCTTTGAAATTCTTTGGGTTTCTAATGATTTCAAGAGATTTTCAATCATTTTAAAGGATTTTAAGAGTTTTTAGGAATTTTAAGTGATTGCAAGAGATTTGTATAATATTTAAAAGATTTAGTTGAATTTTAAAAGGACTTCATGAAATTTTAAAAGATTTTCTAACGAAGTTTAGGGAATTCAAAGAATTTCAAGGAATTTTAAACGATTTTAAAAAGCTTATAAGAATTTTACTAAATTTTGATTTTTTAGAGTAATTTTAAGGCTTTTCGTGGAATTAATAAAGAATTTTAAGAAACTTGTAAGATTTTAAAGAGATTTTAAGGAATTTAAATTTTCCTCGTGGAATTTTAAAGGATTTAACAGAATTTTTATGATTTTCTGAAAACTTTGTAGAATTTTAGGGAATTTTTTTAATTGGTACTTTCCTCTTTTTTTTACATTTCAAAAGTATACCTAGACATTAACGGGTTTCCAATTTAATTATCAAGTTATTAATTTTTCTTTTAACAAACTAAAGTTTTAAATATTTAAAGATATTTAAAGGTTTAAAAATTATTCAATTCAAAATTATTATTATTTGATCGTTCCAATCTTTCGAAAAATCCTAATGACAATATGTATTTTAGAATCAGGGAAATGCGAGTAGTTGTCAGGGAAAATAGAAATTGATATTTATGCTAACTATGTTATTTGTATCGTATTACATATGTAGATTTTATAGTTTATTTAACACATTTTAGAAACTTTACAAGAATTTCGAAGGATTATAAAGAGTTTCCAAGCATTCTTTGAAATTCTTTGGGCTTCTAATAATTTTAATAGATTGTCAATAATTTAAATAGGTTTTAAGAGGTTTCTAGGAATTTAAAGAGATTACAAGAAATTTGTATAATATTTAAAATATTTAGTAGAATTTTTTGGCATTCCAAAAGGTTTTCAAGAATTTTAAGAGAACTTTACGTATATTAAAAGGTTTTAAAGTTTTTCGTGGAATTCTAAAGAATTTTCAGAAACTTGTAAAAATTATAAAAACTTCTGACATTTTTAAAATGATTAATAGAATTTCAAATATTCCTCGTGGAATTAATAAAAAACTTCAAAACTTATTTTTGACTTTTGAATGATTTTGTAAGGTTTTTGATTCAAAGAATTTTCATTTATAGATTCTAATGTATTTTATGGAATTTCTAAGTTCCTTATTGAATTTTAAGGGATTTCAATAAGTTTCCAATAATTTTAAGAGATTTTGACGCATTTTAAGTGATATTAAAGTTCCTCGTGGAATTTTGAAATACATATTTCAAAAAATTTTAAAAAGATTTTGTGGAATTTTGGAGGATTGTAAGAAATTCAAAAGATTTTCAAGTTTTTTGAGGAATTGGAAATATTGGAAATGATTTTGCGGAATTAAAAAAAAATTTGTTTATTTAAAGTGATATTATACGAAATTTTTGAAAAATTCCAATAATATTTTTACTGAAAATGAGTTCGAATTTTGAATACTCTTCTGTCAGGAAAATTTGTTTGAAAGTCAAGGAAATGAAAAAATTGAATCTTGTAGCCACCCTGAAAGTATTCATTTTTTCAATGTTGAACTTTCAATTTTGAATATTCATTTTTATGGGGTTTATTTTTTAAATATCAATGGACAAGATTAGATGTAAAATCTATACAAAAAATGGAAATTGAAGCAGATTTTTGTTCACAATTCAGACGCCAAGGATATTTGTATTTATAGAAATCTTTTGTTGAGGGTTGAGGTTTAAATTTTTCGTCTCTACTATTAAAATAGTATTTAATATGAAAAGTGGATTGCATCGATGAGTCTCCACTTTGGTATTAATAACATGTAGGTCACCCAAATGTGCAAGAGACAAGAGAGACAAATTCGTCTGAAGCTTTTGCGTTTTCTAGCTTCCAAAATGAATAAATATACAGGAAATTTTATTTTTATTAATAAGGTAGAATTAATTTTGGTATAATACTTAATTTTCTTGTAAGCAAATTACAGTAAAGGCACTCCAATATATGTGAAAATTAAAATATTAAACTTGATTAAATTTGCAGGTCCGAAAATGTCGAGAGAGTTCAGCTTTCGGAGCAGAATGTGAATCCTGGACAGGAAAAAACAGGTCCTCAGGATTTCGAATTATGCAAGATTTTAGGCGAAGGCGGATATGGAAAAGTTTTTCAAGTCCGGAAAGTTACTGGAAAGGACAGAGGAAGCATTTTTGCCATGAAGGTATGCAAATTCATTTTCCTAAATTTTTTACAATTTTACACAAGCATAAAAAAACAATATTAAAAATTGGTTTAATTTTTAGGTACTGCGTAAAGCGTCAATCATTCGAAACCAAAAAGACACAGCACACACCAAAGCAGAAAGAAATATCTTAGAAGCAGTAAAGGTAATGCTAATTGAAATAGTAATAATCTCAATTAACTTATTAATTTGAATTTTAAACATCATTTAATTTTTCAGCATCCCTTTATTGTTGACCTAATGTACGCTTTCCAAACTGGAGGAAAACTATATCTAATTTTGGAATATCTGTGTGGAGGAGAACTTTTTACATATTTAGACCGCGAAGGCATTTTTCTAGAAGATACTGCTTGGTTGGTTTCGTTTTGAAAATTTTTAAAATAAATAATTGTCGTTTGTTTTAATTAAATTTTTCTTACTTTTCTAATTAAATATTTAAAAATTATTTGGCAGCTTTTACTTGTCGGAAATTATTCTGGCTTTGCAACATTTGCACAATCAGGGAATAATTTACAGGTAGAGTATAATTATTAACTGACGAAAAATTATAAATGGTAATATAAGTATAATATACATATCATTAATAACAGTACAATATAATATTTTATTAATTAATAATCCATTCCAGAGATTTAAAACCAGAGAATATTTTGCTGGATAGCGAAGGACATGTCAAACTTACGGATTTCGGTCTCTGCAAAGAACATATTCAGGAAGGAACTGTAACCCACACATTTTGTGGTACTATTGAATATATGTTAGTCAAATTTTCTTTCTTATGCGAAAATTTGTTAAGAATTCGATTCAGCTTTTTGACGAGTAATATTTTCTTTCAGGGCACCTGAAATTCTGACAAGAAGTGGCCATGGAAAGGCCGTTGATTGGTGGAGTCTTGGTGCCTTGATGTTCGACATGCTCACAGGCATGGTAATTGATTTATAATTATAATTATGTACGTAGATTATAATTATATTAAATAATAAACTAATATTAAATTTATTATTTCCTGTATTGTAGCCTCCTTTTACCGGAGCAGACAGAAGAAAAACTATAGAGAAAATTCTAAGAGGAAGGTTGATCCTTCCTCAATATCTCACAACCGAAGCAAGAGATTTGATTCGCAAGTTGTTAAAAGTTAGTCTTTATTCATTAATTTATCATTTTCATTTAATTAGTTTGCCATTAAAATAGTTTCTGAACTATTTTTATTTTATTTTTTAATTTTTCTTTTATATAGAGACAAGTGATCCAAAGGTTAGGTTCTGGACCAGAAGACGCGGAGCAAATAATGAATCACAATTTCTTTATGCACATTAACTGGCAAGATGTGATTTCTCGCAAGTTGGAACCACCTTTCAAACCCTCGTTGGTTAGTATGAATATCAAATCAATTTTATATAATATGTATTATACATTTTTTACGTATCACCAGCAATTATAATTAATTTCTCGTATTTGCACACCTTTTGCTAGTAGAAAAATAATTAAGAAGTTTTAATTCTTAAAATATAAATTCTTTTAATTATTTATCTAATTTCAGGAATCTCCATAATTCCTTAAGAGTTCTTAAAATTACTAAAATATAAAATATCTTAAAATGCTTTAAAATTATTTAAAATGTTATGAACTGTCCTGAAATTATTTAATATATTCCTTAAATCACAAATTTCTTAAAGTCGTTTAAAATTACTTAGAATCTCCCAAAATACCATCAAATCCCATAAAATTACTTAAAATTCCTTAAGACATTAAAATAACTTAATATCCTATAAAATATCGTTCAATGTAAAATGTAATGTAACTGTAAATGTTCAATGTAAAATCGTTTAGAATTTCATAAAATCACTCGAAATACCGTGAAATCACTTAATATTTCCAAAATCTCAATAAATTTCGTAAAACCCTTTTAAATTCTTTAACATTATTAAAGATTCCATGAAATCTCATTAAATATCTTAAAATCACCTAAAACTTTCGCAAATTACTTAAAATTCTACAAAATATATAGTGAAGTCCCTTAAAATTATTTTATAATCCCATAAAATCTCATAATTTTGATGGTAACTGTTCTGTAAATATACGAATACATATATTATTAAATATTAATATATTACAAAGTGATATAAAAAAAAAACACAGGAAAATAAAAAATTTAATTTTAGTTAAATATTTAATTTCACAAATAATGTTTACTAACCTTAGTTATATATATTGAAATATTTTTTTGCTTCACTAATCATTTATTTTTCACATCAAAATCATTATTTTTATCACTTTAAATTATTTTCCATCCCTATATAACCTATTATGTAATTAGTAATCGGTTTGACAACGAAAATAGTCTGAAGATAGTTTTCAAATTTCGAAAGGAACCAATCAGGTTTTCGACAACAATATTGGTAACATCTCTTTTTTAAGACAGGAAAAAAAGGATTTCAATTAATACCTGGATTTTTGAAAATGCTCTTTTACAGAAAAGTGCAGATGATACGTCGCAATTTGATGAACAGTTCACAGCAACAGTGCCTGTTGATTCTCCAGTTGAAAGCACGTTAAGTGAATCAGCTAATCTGATATTCCAAGTGAGATTCGTGATTAATGATCAATTAATATTTATTGTTTGGTAAATTAATTGTATATTAATTGTTTTCTTTAAGGGATTTACTTATGTAGCTCCAAGCGTTTTGGAAGAAATGTACACTCAACAACCAAGAGTTATTCATGCCAAAAGTCCTCGAAGGCATTTTCTAGGAAGTAGCCACAGTGGAAGTCTTCACAGCTTCTCGCCAAGAGCTCCTGATGCTCACCTTCGTCCTTCTACTCAGTTTCATCAGCATAGGTAAACTACTTTTAAAAATAATTATTGAAAATTACTTTTTCAATGAAGAAAAAATTTTTAATTTGATAAATTTGATATTTTCAGGCATCATAATACAGGAAATGATCCCACCGAGGATATGGAGATGGACCAGAGTCAGGTACCAGGACATTTATAGTGCTCAAAGTCCAGCTTAAAAACAGCCACCGAACTTCCCTAATTTTGTAGCTGCTTGAGATCCGCGATCTTTTGTGAAATTAGAAATTCGGTGGTTTAATTAGTTAATTTACCTCACAGGACTGATACCTTCGCGTCCCAAAATTGCTCTGATATCAATTCAAATTTTTTTATTTTGGGGTACGAAGGATTCAGTTCTGGTTTACCAATAGAATAAAATTACAGAGCGGAGTTAAGTTTGTCAACTGGGCTCCGAAAGGCTAGAAACTTAAGCCGTTTAAAGTTAACAATAATTAAAGAAACAATCAGTTATAATTTTCTTTATGTATCCCGGAATACATAATTTGTAATCTAGATTTTAAATTAATTATAAAATTAAATATTACAATTAATATTTAGAATTAAAGTTTAAATAATTAGATAAATAATTAAAAAATTAAAATTCGGCAAAAATACGATTTTGAAATTAATAATGAGACAAAACCACAATTGTAAAATTAAAATTCAACGAAAATGAACTTTAAATACAAAATTTGGACTTTATAATTTAAAAGGAAAGTGAAAAGTCACTTAAAACGAGCTTGGGAATTTTTTTTACCTCTCGGACGCCAACAATGAAAGAGAGTAAAATCGTTCTGAAAAAATTGAATGCTTTGTAAATAGTCGTATAATAAAATGAAAACGTAGCTTCTTTAGTTTCAATATTTTAATTTCGGTTGGTTCAAAGTTCAAAACTTGAATGACGTTGTAAAAAAAATGTTATTTTTAATCTAGCCCACCAGTCAATTATATTGTAGATTTATTGTGGAATTCACTTTAATTAATGCTGTTTAGTAGAACTCATCAAAGATTCAAGTTGTATTCATTTGAAGCTAAATTTTGAATTAGTATATTGTATTCCATTTAACTGAAACGAATTGAATTATATTATAACTTATAAGTCATAAAAATTATTTTGGAATTAATTTAAAACTTCGTTAAAATTAGGTTGAATTTATTTTCGCTACTCGACAATGTTTTCAATGATTGAAAATTTCAATTCGCATAGTTGTATGGAAAACAAAAATCGAAATTTTTGAAAAGCACCTGGTTTTCGGTGAAGTTAGGAAAATATCTAGACTTCGTGGTAGCAGATTATAAGATCGATTACCTCGTTTTGCGTAAATAGTTTTGAATTTAAGACGTCCAGTAAAATTTAAATTGTAAACTGTAAACAATAGTTCTTTAATTATGTAATTGTTTACACAAGGGTAATCAAAAGATGTGTAGCATTTAGTACACTTAATTGTATTTCGATTTTAAAAAAATGATCGGGAATTCAAACGAATTAAATTCCAATTAACGAGAATTAAAACCTGATCGAAGATTAATTAAAAGCCTGATTGCATTAATTAATTAATTATTAAAAGCGATATGCTGCCAAACCAGTCTTTTGCATAATTGTTACAATTGATATTGGACAAATGATAATTAGTAATTAATTATATTTTTTTTTAATATACAAAATCTAAAACACCCCGAATATTAACGAAATAATACAATCTCGATGTTATGATTAAAGATTTTACCGCACTATTTTGCACCTGCCATTGTGCATGAGATACAAAAAGCATGAGACCCGTATAATCGTATATTATATAAAAATATAATTACATATAATATACGTTCAAGTGTGATTATTCAGATTCAGACTGCCCAAGTGTTCACAAATGTAACCAGGTTATTGTTATATTTAAAACAGTTTGAAAATGAACCATTATATTTATTCTGCTAGAGATTTACATTTATATCAAGAATAAGTAACAGACAATTAGAAGGTAGACTACAAATTAAATACAATTATACAATTCACCTCTGAATACAATAAAAATCGATCGCACATTTCGTGTGCCTGCTATTCAAACATTTTTCAGATTTCAGAATATTAGAGAATTGCGAAGTGACAAAAATCAGAAGCCACCGCTTTCTTAAAACATATGTATATTGAATTGATACAAGAAAATATTTAAATTCTCTGCTTCTGAGATTCTTTCGACGTTTTATATACATAATCGTATTAGAGTTTTATAGTATATAATATACTATAATATATCATGCGATGTAATAAATCTGGATTAATATCCAATCGCTTTCTAATCATTCAATTCAACAATAATGAGAACCTCTCCCTTCTATGTATTTATCGATTCTGTAATCTGATAAATAAACTTAAGGATTCTTTGCCGTATAACTGTTTTATTGCAAAGAGAAAATTGTTGTTTAATTTTCGATTTTTATAAATACCCAAGTAATCAAATACATACTTAGATTTCTAAAAAATTAATATACAAATATTAAATAAAGTGATTTACAGAGCCAGTTTGATATGAACCTTAAAAAAAATATACCGTATCCAGAAATTAATAATCGTATTTCCTCCTTTTTTCTTTTCTTTCGTGTCGTCGATCGTCTTCTGAATCGTCGGATTTTCTTTTCCTCCTTTCTTTATCCCTTGATTTGTGTTTCTGGTTTTCTTTTTCCTCTTTAATCTTCACTCCATCTCTTCGTCTCTTTTTCTCCCTTTTGCCAGAATCAGAATTGGAATCGGAGTCCGACTTCTCCCTTTTCGATTTTTTCTTCCTCCTCTCATCGGAACTCGACTCGCTGGAGTCGCTTGAACTGCTTTCATGTCGTTTCTTAAACTTCTTTCTTGCTTTCTTGTTCTTCTTTTCAAGTTTTTGGAGTTTTCTAAAAAAATAAATCATATTATTAGAATTCACATTTTAGTTGTACTTAAGGGTATTGAAGCCAAGTTCTAATCCAAAAATTAAATTTCTTCATTTTACTTAACAAATATTCAATTTGGAATTTTTTCCCTCTGTAGAATTTATCAATTTTTAACTAGAATTATGCGTACAGAGCGAGAAAATATCTAATTCAAATATTTTTTAAGTAAAATGAAAATAATGAATTTCGAAGTAAGATTTTTACATTCTCATCACAGAAGGTCTAAAATTTGACCCCCCCCCCAGTTTTTAATTCTTCATTTTATGCAAAAAAAATATTTATTTACAATTTTCGTTGAATAAAATGGAGAATGAAATTTTGAGCTTAATATTTGGGTCCAACGTCCTTAATTCATTCGAAATTATTATTTAATAATAAATAATATATAAGTAATAATGAATTACTTCAAAAGTTTCTTCTTCTCCTTCTTAGAAAGGGATTTTAGAAACGAAACTTCCTGCTCTCCTTCATCTTCAGAAATCATCAGGTCTTCATGTGCAGGAACTCTCAAGTGCTGTTGAGCGTCAAGTGCAGATCTAAAAAATAGGGAGGAGAATTATTTCACAATTAGTTGAGAAATACAATTTATACATTTCGTAAAGGGATTCCATAATAATTGTCTAATTATCTAAATAATTAACTATATTTTAAATGAAATTTAAACTCACTGTTTCAATTTCAATCCGTCTTCTCGCATTTGTCGGACTAAAGTCATGGCGTCAGGTGACTCCTCGCTCTTATTTTCATTATTCATCACAACACTCATCGCTTGGCAATAAAGAGGACATTCCTTGTCTGAAAGAAAAGTAAAAATGTGTTTAATTTAAATTTAAAGATAGTTAAAATTAAATTAAAATAAATTTAATTAAAATAAAATTTAAAGATAGTGAATTTTTAAGAAAGACGTTGATGATAAGGATAATGTGATAGTTGCCATTTTAGAAATTAAACTTTCTAAACATTTTTTTTATCACAAATAATAGATATTTTCCGCTGAAACTTTGGAAACTTGGAAAGAAAATAAAAACCTACATCTGGATACTATTATTATTATTCTTTTTAATTGAAAAAAATTACGTAGTCCGTAAAATATAAATTTTTTGGATTTTTTCAAAAGAATAATAATTGGCGAATATACAGTTTCAGGTTCTTTATCAGTCAGGGTGTTTAGTGATCAGGGAATTGGAAATTTCCGGTTCTCTTATTTTAAAAAAGGGGTGTCACGAAATATCTTGAAAATCTCGAATACGATGTTGTTGCAAACCTGGTTGACTTTTGAAAGACTTGAAGTTTTAAGAAGGAAAATAAAATAATCACTCGCGTGTTGGTTCGTCCTCGTCCTTAAAATTTTACGAAAATCTTCAAAATCCTTGTAAATTTTACAAAATCTTTTAAAAAACATAAAATATTTGAAAAGTAATAAAAATCTCTTGAAATCTGTTTACGTTCGTGGAATCCTCTTAAAATACCCAGAATTTTCTTGAAATTCTTTAAAATTCTACTATAACATTTAAAAACCAGTGAAAACTATTAAAAGTATTAAAAATCACGTCAGCTTTCATAAAATTCTTAAAAATTCCATAAAATCTTTTAAAAATCAGAAAACTTTCTAGACTTTTTTGAAATCCCTTAAAATTATTATAAATCTCATAAAATTTCATAAAATCTTTAAAAATGCTAATAAAGTCTTTTAAAAGTCATTCAAATTTCTTAATACTCCTAAAATTCTTCAAAATTCTATGACAACATTTAAATTCCTTTAAAATTTTTGAAATTCCTTGAAATTCAAGACTTAAGATCCCTTAAAATACAAGAAACCTTTCTAAAATCTTTTAAAATTTCACAAAAACCTTCGAAATCTCTTTAAGTTCCCAAAAACTTCTTAAAATTCTTTAAAATTCTATAATAACTATTAAAACACCTTTTTATTCTTTAAAATACAATAAAAATATTAGAAATATCATTAAATTCCATTAATTCCTTAAAAATTACATAAAATATTTTAAAAATCAGAAAAATTTGTTGAAATTCCTTAAAATAATTACAAATCTCATGAAATGCCACAAAATCTTTTAAAAATAATTAAAAAATCTCTTTATGAAAACATTTAAAAGCCCTTAAAATTTCATAGTTCTTAAAAATCTTTTAAAATTTTATGAATTCTTTTAAAATTTCACGAAATATCCGGAAATTCCTAAAAATGCTGCGAAATCTTTTAAAAATTAAGAGAGTAATTAACTTTTCAATGACTTCAAGTTATAAAAAGTAAAAGAAACTAATAGCGTGTTGGTTTGCTAGTAGAATAAAAAGAAGATAAAGTAGAAAAACGTCGATTTTTCAAATAGATACAAAAAATTCCTAGTCCAAAATGAAATTCCCAGGTTTTTCCCTATTTTTTTCAGTCAAATCAAATTCCTGGGGTTTTCCTGGTTTCCCGGTCTGCTAGATACGCTGTCAGTCCAAAAACTTTCAGCGAAAAATACCAATTATTTGTAGTAAAAAATGTTTGAGAAACTAAATTATAAAAATAATAAGTATTTTTAAATAATAAAATATAAAGTATTATTTTAAAGTAAATTATACCTGTGTTTATGTGACCCCATTTGTGACATTTAATACAACGAACATTGCGAACTTGAATTCCAAAAGGCTGATCACGAATTTCACTATCGCCTTTACAATAACTTTCTCGTGGTGCGTTGTATTTTCTTTGCCATTCAAATTTATATTCTGGCTCGTTATCTTCTTTTTCTCTTTCCTTTTTTGCACCTGGTGGTGCCTCATACATAAAATTTACGCTGAGTTTGTCTTTGCTTTCTTTGCTGAGCAATGCCCTGTAAAAATGTAATTTCTTGTTGGTAAATAAGGTTCAAATGTATGGGTATCTTTTTAATATTCTCTAATGTTTGAGTGATTCTTTATCAAACAGGGTAGCCACAAGATTCAATTCTTTAATCTCCCTGACGTTTTCCTGACTTTTCCCTGACTTTCAGACAAATTTCCCTGACATAAAAGTATTAAAAATACGCACAAATTTTCTATAACAATACCATTGAAATTTTTTAGAAATTTCGTATAATATCACTTTAAATCTTTTGAAATGTAAAATTACTTCAAATCACTTAATATTCGTAAAAATCTCTAAAATTTACAACCTTGGAAATCTCTTAAAATTGAAAATTCTTGAAAATCCTAGAAACATCTTAAAATTCAACAAAATTTATTAATATTTCATGAAATCCCTTCAATATTCACTAATCTTTTTAAAATTCTTCAAAATCATTTGAACTACTTTAAATTCCACGAAAAAAATGCGAAATATTTTTAAATTCCTAAAAGTCTCTTAAAATTTCCTGTAATCCTTCAAAATTCCAAAAAAGTATTTTCAGAATCTCTTGAAATATTTTTAAATTTCACAAGGAACTTTAAAATCCTTTAAAATGCATAAAGATCTCTTAAAATTATTGGAAACCTATTGAGATAGGTTTTCCTAATTTATTTTCTCTTAAATACTGAAATCCCTTACAATTCGCCGAAATTTTTTGTAATTCCTAGAAACATCTTTAAATTTCTTTAAATTCCACTACAACATTTAAAATTTCAAGAAATCCTTAACAATTATCTTACAAAATCTTTTACAAATCATAAAAATCTCCTAAAATTCTTCAAAATTCTATTAAGGCTATTAAAATTCCTTAAAATAATTTTTAAAATTTCAAAATCACTCAACATTTCTACAAACTTCTTAAAATCCTTTAGAGTTCCACGAAAAAATTTGAAATTCCTTAAAATACAAAATCTTTTATAAATCATAAAAATTATGTGAAATTCTGTAAAATTTCATGAAGAAAATTTTTTAATTCCTTGAAATCACTTTAAAATAATAAAAAATTTTTTAAATTCTAACAAGCCTTTTAAAATCCTTTTAAATTCCACGATAATATTTATAATATCTTAAAATTCCACAAAAAGTGGAAAAAAAAATCTCTTGAAATCCTTTAACATTCTACGGGGAACTTTAAAATCCTTTAAAATGCATTAAAATTTCTTAAAATTATCAGAAACCTACTGAAATCCCTTAAATAAGCTGAATCTCTGTTTAATTTCTAGAAACATTTTTAATCTTAATATTCCGTTACAATATTTAAAATTCCATGCAATCCCTTACAATTATTTTACACAATCGTTTAAAAATCAAAACATTCTTATGAAATTCTTAAAAATGCCTTAACGTACATTAAATCTAAAAAGAAAAAATCTCACAAAATCTTTTAAATACCAAAAATGTCTTGAAATGTTTTAAAATTCTACGAAGACTATTAGAATTCCTTAAAATCATTCATCAAATGTCAAAATTACTTAAAATTTTTACAAGTTTCATAAAATCCTTTAAAATTCCATGAGGAAAAATGAAATTCTTTAAAATCACTTTAAAATAATGAAAATTTCTTAAAAATCTAACAAGCCCTTTAAAATTCTTTTAAATTTAACGAGAATATTTATAACCCCTTAAGGACGTTATTTTACTTAACGAAAATTATAGATAAATATTTTTTCGATCCGTAGCGGTAATCTTTTTTCAAATATAAGCCTGCATACAAAGCGAAAAAATATTTAATTGTGATACTTTTTGCATAAAACGAAGAATTTAAAATCTAACTTCAAAATTCAATATTTTCATTTTATTTTAAAAATATTTGAATTAGGTACTTTCTCACTCTGTACGCATAATTCTAGTTAAAAATTGTTTAATTTTACTGAGGGAAAAAATTCCAACATCAATATTTGTTGAGTAAAATGAAGAAATTGAATTTTTAGATTAAAACTTAGCTCCAATACCCTTGAATTTTCTCTTGAAAATCTTACAAGTTTCTTAAAATTGTTTAGAATTCCACGAAAAACTTTGAACGTCCTTAAATTACGTAAATACCTCTTAAAATTTTTTAAACACTCTTGAAATTTATTGAAATTTTACAAAATCTTCCTTAAAATTATTACCAGTTTTTTATAATCCTTTAAAATTCCTTAAAATTCTTTGAATTCCTTAAACTTCCTTAAAAATCTCTTAAAACCCATGAAGTCCTTTAAAATTCAACTAAATCTTTTAAATATTATACAAATCTCTTGTAATCCCTTTAAATTCCTAGAAACTTAATAAAATCTTTTAAAATTATTGAAAATCTCTTGACATCATTAGAAACCCAAAGAATCTCAAAGAATGCCCGGAAATTCTTTATATCCGTTTGAAATCCTTGGACAGTTTCTAAAATTTGTTAAATAAACTATAAAAGTTATATATGTAATACGATATAAATAAAATAGTTATCATAAATGTCGATTTCTATTTTCCCTGACAACTATTCGCATTTCCCTGAAATTTCCTTGACTTCCCTGATATGTGGCCACACTGTCAATTAAAATTCCGTGAAAATATTTATTCGTTTTTGCACAAAATTGAGCAACATAACCTCAAAAACACTCACTTATTATTGTGAAGATCTTGTTCCTTTTCATATTGAACTCGAAGTTCTTCTTGTTTTTTTTTGTAAGCATCGGCTTGCTGCTCTGCCATCCATACCTAAAAACAGAAAATTATATTAAAAATAACATGATAATTTGTGAAAAAAATGAAAATATTGACAGCATATTTGTACATAAAACACAAACAAAACTTACTCGCTTTAAATTGTCTCTGGAAGCAGGATGGAAAAACTTCTTACACATGTAATTATTAAATCCCTTCCCCATTTTGAAATTTGTTTATTTAAAACCGTTAAAAAAAAACTTTTTTCACAATTTATAAATTATTTTTCTCTGAAAAATCTTTACGATCTCCATTTACTCCATTACACAGGGTATTATACTTTTGGAGCATTTTGCTGTTTTCGACGCAATGACTACGCTAGTTTTTTTCTTCTTCGGAATTTTATTCCTTTTTATTTATTTTTTTTTTAATCAATTTTATATACCTAATATTAAGAAACAAAAAATGAATTACCACCATTTTAAAAAAATAAATAAACTATTTTTACATACTTTTGTCACCCGGTTAAATAATTATATTAATAATTAATTGAATTCAGACATCATTTTGACTAGGGAAAAAAAATAAAAACTTCACCTCACTTTTTCCTAATAATGACAATAATTTGATTTTTGTGATTCTTATTTTTTTCTTTTTTGTGAATTTTCTACAATATAAAAACATACAAAATGACATATTAAAGAAAGGATTACAAGTTTTCATTGAATAATAAGAGTGTATAAAGAAAAAAGAGCAATAATATCATAAATACTAGACATAAGCTTCGAGCAATGACGGATATGGTGGAAATGTCCCCCCTCCCAACAGCTTCAGCACTGGGAAAAAAAAGTTAAGTGAGAAAAATCAAATTAGGAAATTCGCCCTTCGATATCAGAAAAAAATATAAAAAACTGGTTAATTTTTTACTATTATTTTAAACTGATCACTGAAAACTATGACAAACGACATTATTCCTAAATTTTAGGTGAAAATTAATTCCCCCCCCCCCAAGAATTGGTTCTGGATTCGCCCCTGGCTTTGAGAATGTGAATATGCGCATAAGTCCGAACCGGAAGTCTACGTCGGAAAAACGAATCAGCTGATACAAATTGTTCTCCTGTCAACAGAAACGTAAACGTGTTTAAAATACATCTAATCTCAAAAATAAGAAAATGGGGAGAACTGTTTATGCCGAGGAGGGTCTCCTCGAATATTTAATTTCTCTCGCAAATCCCAGTGGACACACTTTAGGATTAATTCTTGGCCAGGTTCGATTTTTAAATGTTTTTTTTTTTATTTTCGAATCGCTATTCTATTCAGACCGCAGCTGTCAATATTTTCCCCCATCTGTCAAAATAAACCGCCTTTTTTTCTATTAACATATTTTCTAAACAGTTTAATTGATTTTACTCCCAATCGGTTTTTTATGTGGATATAGCGATTCGATGAGTAATTTTTTTCCATACGTCGAATCTCCTTTAAGTGAGGTTAGGATTTAAAATCGAAATTATCAAATTTAAATATGCAAAATAAGCTATTTGTTCCAAAAATTAGAATTTTAGTCATGTTTATTTTATATTTTATATTAGTTCATTCTTTGTGTAGATTCCATTCATTTTTTTAGACTTATCCATATTTTTTGCATTTTTTCTTATATTTTATTACATTACGAACATATTTTAATATAAGAATATTGAATTTATATTTTTTCATGGAATTCAATTTTGATTAAGTATATATTAAAGAAAAAAATACCGATTAGACAAATTTAAAAAAAAAGGATATTTTGATGATGAACATTGATAACAGTATAAATTAAATAAATTGTAGGATTCCCGGCAATAAGTTATTGAATTTTTCTAACAAAAATACCAGAAAACAATTTCTTTATTTTACAATATACAATATACGTATAGATAAATTATATAATTCATTGTGAGTGGTTATTATTTTCTAGAGCACTGTGCAAAAAGATTACGTTGTTCATTTGGCAAGGACACCACCTCCGGCAAAAAAAGACGTGATTGAGGAGACTTTAATAAGTTCTACGACAAATATTCCTCAAGATTCTGTCGATACCTATATTCAATCCGTGAAAGATATTCCTGAAAGCTGGGTAGCTGATCATGCCAAACATGTACGTTTTATTTCCTATATCAGGGTGGCTACATTTCAGGGAAGTCAGGGAAATGTTAGGGAAAAAAATTTATCAGGGTAGTCAGGGAAATTTTAGGAAAATGCGAAATAGTTGTCAAGGAAAATATAAATCGACATTTATGCTAAATATTTTATTTATGTCATATTACATATATAACTTTTATAGTTTATTTAACACATTTTAGAAACTGTCCAAGGATTTCGAAGGATTATAAATAATTTCCAGGTATTCTTTGAGATTATCGAGGTTTTTATGAATTTAAAGAGATTACAAGAGATTTGTATAATATTTCAAATATTTAGTGACATGTTAAAGAAGTTCATTAGAATTTATGAGATTTTTATGACTCAAAAGTTTTTATGAAATTTTACAAAATTTTGAGAGATTTTTAGATATTTACGTATTTTAAAGGATTTAAAAATTTTGGATAAAATTATAAAGGATTTTAAGGGCATGTATTACTTACCCGATCCCTACCTTACCGACATTTTTTTCTCTGTAACGCTACGTCTACATTTATAAAGATATCAAATTGCAAATTTATAAAATTAAAGAAAATATGCTAATGTATGTTTATCTGGTCTTAAATTTTTGTAAAAATAAACAAAAAATTTTTTTTTCAAATGTCAATATTTAGGACCAGACAAACGTACCTTAAGGCTTTAGCTTCAACTATAGAAATTTTCAATTTAATACCTTAATAAATGTAGGCGCAGCGTTACAGAGAAAAAAATGTCGGTAAGGTAGGGATCGGGTGATTTCGGGTGTATTTCATATACATGCCCTTAAGAAACATGTAATAATTGTAAAAACTTTTGACATTTTTAAAATGATATTTAGGATTTTAAATATTCCTCGTGGAATTAATAAGAAACTTCAAAAATTATTTTTGACTTTTAAATGATTTTGTAAGGTTTTTGATTCAAAGAATTTTTATTTACAGATTTTAATGTATTTTATAGAATTCCAAAGTTCCTTATTGAATTTCAAAGTATTTCACGATATTTATATGATTCGTAAAAAAGTTTTAAAGGATTTTATTGAATTTTAGTAGATTGTAACGCATTTGTAACATTTTATAGGATTTTAAATATTATAATAAATTTTAAGGAATTTTAGGATGTTTCTAGGAACTTAAAAAGTTTTCAGCAAATTGTAAGGGATTTCAATAAGTTACCAATAATTTTAGGAGATTTTGACGAGATTTTTATGGTTTTTTCTTCCTCATAGGGGAAGGTTTGTTGACTCTTATTAGCTAAAAATATTTATTATTATGAATGTATAATTTTAAAGGATTTGAAAAAACTTGTAAGAATTTTAAGAAATGTTGATTTTTTAGAGAAATTGTAAGGAATTTTAATGTTCCTCATGGAATTTAAAAAAATGTTAAGTTATATTTAAGAATTATATATGATTTTAAACAGATTTTGTAAGATAAATGTTATGGATTTCATGGAATTTTAAAGATTGTAATGGAAATTTAAGAAATTCAAAGATGTTTCTAGGAATTTCAAAAAATTTCAGTGAATTTAAGGCATTTTAGTAAGTAAGGGATTTCCATAGGTTTCCAATAATTTCAAGCGATTTGCGTTCATTGTTAAAAATTGTAAAGCATTTTACAAGATTTTTATGGTTTTTTTTTTAAGTTTTATAGAATTTTAGGGAATTTAAAATTCTTTCGTGGAATCATAAAGGATTTTAAGAAACTTGTAAGATTTTTAAGATATTTCAAGGGATTATAAATATTCTCGTAAGATTTAAAAGAATTTAAAATGGCTTATTAGATTTTTAAGAAATTTTCATTATTTTATAGTGATTTTAAAGATGTTAAATTTTCCTCATGGAATTTTAAAGGATTTCACGGAAGTTTTATGATTTATAAAAGGTTTTGTAGAAGTTTCAGGAATTTCAAAAGATTTTCAAGAATTTAAAGGGATATTTACGTATTTTAAGGGTTTTTAAAGTTTTTCGTGGAATTCTAAAGTTCATTTTGAAATTTTAAAAATGATTTTAAGGAATTTTAATAATTTTCATAGAATTAAAAAAAATGTCAAGTCATTTTTGATTTTTAAACGATTTTGTGAGATTTTCTATTTCAAGAGTTTTTTTTTTTATTTTAATACACTTTACGGAATTTTAAAGAATTTGACGAGATTTTTATTATTTGTAAAAGATTTTATAAGGTAATTGTTATGGATTTCATCGAGGGGTTGACAACTCGGCGAAGCGGGTGTACACCGACTTCTGATTTCAAGATATTTCAGGATATTTCAATGACTTCAGGAGATTTCAAGAAAATTCAAATGAATTCACGTGCTTTCAAATGAATTCAACGTGACTTCAGAAAAAATTCACCATCAATTTGACGATGAATTAGAGTGGATTCAAGTAAATTCAGAAGATTTCAGAAGAATTCAGAAGATTTCAGTGCAAGTGTACACCTGATTTCACGAGTTGTCAACCCCTCGGATTTCATGGAATTTTAAATATTGTAGTGGAATTTGAAGAAATTTAAAGATGTTTCTAAGAGTTTCAAAAAATTTCAGCGAATTTTAAGGGATTTCAATAGGTTTCCAATAATTTTAAGAGATTTTCATGCATTTTAAAGGATTTTGAAGTTCCCCGTAGAATTTGAAAATATTTCACGAGATATAAATTCTCGTGAAGTATAAAAGAATTTAAAAAGACTTGTTAGATTTTAAAGTAATTTTCATTATTTTAAAGTGATTTTAAAGAGATTCTGAAAATACTTTTTTGTAATTTTGAAGGATTACAGGAAATTTTAAGAGATTTTTAGGAATTTAAAAATATCTCGAAGTTTTTCGTGGAATTTATAGTATTTCAAATGATTTTGATGAATTCTAAAAAGAGTAGTGAAAATTGAAGGAATTTCATGAAATATTAATACATTTAAAGGGATTTCGTGGAATTTTAAGATGTTTCTAGAATTTTTAAGAAATTTCAATTTTAAGAGATTTCCTAGGTTGTAAATTTTAGAGATTTTTACTAATTTGAAGTGATTTGAAATGATTTTACATTTCAAAAGATTTCAAGTGATATTATACGAAATTTCTAAAAAATATCGATAGTATTATTGTTAAAAATTTGTGCGCATTTTGAATACTTATGTCAGGGAAATTTGTCTGAAAGTCAGGGAAAAGTCAGGGAAAAGTCAGGAAAACGTCAGGGAAATTGAAGAATTGAATCTTGTGGCCACCTTGTATATGTTTTATATATAATATATGAGAGAGTGAAAAAAATTGATCTATGTTATATGTATAAGTATTATTTAATATTTTTATAGTATTTATTTTATTTTTAAAACATTATAAATCATTTTTTTAGGTAACTAGGATGTTGCCAGGAGGAACTTGGGTCTTGGGAATTTTTACAGTTGGTCCTGACGACACTTTTAATTCCAACGTCTGCGTGCAAAAGCTTAGATCTATTTTGTCAGCTATTCACAAAAATCTAGCATCAAATCAATATCTACACGGAAACAACAACCAGGAGAATCTTCTTCTGAATTTCAATAGCATTACCCAAAAGTAATAAAAAAATATAATAAAGACCGTTATTATTTTTTCAATTTGTATTCATATTTTATTAATTTTTTTTTTATTTATTTGAAGGTACGTTTGTAAATCTTTGGACACCAGTGGAAGTGGAATTCTGAAACCTGCGGATTGGAAATTTCAGAAAAGAGTCACTAAATGGCATCAGCTAGAAGCTCTTGTAGATTTAGATCAACTCTTTCCAATCCCGAGAAATACAATACCACAGTCATTAAAAAAACAATTACAGGTGCTTTTTAAAAGTTACAAGATTTCAAATCAAAATTAGTCAAGAAATGTTGACTAAACGTCTTTATTTTGTAGGATATTTTAAAAACGACCTCAGACATCGTAAATTCTGCTTTGGTTGTAATTGAGGGGGAATCGAGAGGTGCAGACGATGCAATTGAGACGATTGGCAAACAAAAAAAGGAGAAGAGAAACTCCAAGGAAGATGCCGAATCCGAGGACAAAATGTTGCAAGTTGGACTTTATATTCCATGTGTAAGAAATTTTATTTGTTAAATTGCAATTTTTAATTTACAATCAAAATTATGTGTTTTTAATAATGATTGCATTATCTTTTTTTTTATTGTAGCAGAAAAATGTCCGTCCCGACACAAAAGTCATTTCCTGCAACTCGTCGATGCGATTAGTTGGTCAACTTGTTAGCAGAACTTTCGTCCATCAAAAGGCGACAATAGAAGAAGCAACAAATGCCGTTAAGCAAGATGTGATTAGATCCTTAGCCAGCAGACTAGAAATGCACTGGGACAGTTTAATTGAAGAAGAGGACGGTTCTCCGGAAGGTTAGATAAACTTAAATAATACAATTACATTTTTCCATTAAATAAACTTAAATTTAATAATTTACACATTTTAGAAACCGTAACGCTTCACGAGCCACCTCGACGAGTTTTAGTCGAACTTCCTCGAAACAGAGTGACTTTGTCAGATTATCTCTTCCCTGGTGAAGGAGCACAAGAAGCTTTACTTTCTCTTCGAGAACTTTTGGATCTCCAGGTTCAAGAAGGCAACGTTGAAAAGGATTTGGAACTTCAAGTTGGTCAGTATTCCCAAATTTTCTCTTTAAAAATAAAATTTTCTGGGTCTAAACTTACATTACTGTACTGAAAAACAATTTTTCTTTAATTTGTGTTACTTTTTCAGATCCAGCTGAATTTTATTGTCAAAATGTCAACACAGCAAACAAGAATTCGAACAAGGAACAAAGTGAAAACCGACGCTTTTTAATTTACATAACGAGTTTTAGTGTCGCGATTCTCATTCTCGTGGTTGCAATTTTAGTTCATCAACTTTTCAAACGAGAAAACAAGCTCGAAACTTTTGGAAATTAAATTACAAAATTCTATGATTGCATTTATATGATTATATAATTGCATTTACGAGGGCGTAAAAGTTTCCATGTACCTATTTTTGTCACTTTACTATACTTTTTTTTGGAATTTGGGTTTGGAAAATTGTACTCGCCAGTGAAAAATCGAAGACTTGTATAGATATTTTTATATTGTCCAAACAAGGTAGAAGTATACAAAAATTTTACTAAAATAAAGATACTGCGAACTATAACATTGGGATGTTTTTAAAAAGAAAATTTCTACAAAGAGCTTTACAATTAGTTCACAGCATTAGTAGGCGATTTCTTTTCGACTTAGTAAAATTAATTGCAGTGAAACGAACTCTGAATTTATGCAGGATAAAATTGGTGTTCTTCAAAAATTAAAATCAATTTGAAAAATGTCACATGTCATGTTTCAAGATTTTTGCAAGAAATTCCGAGTTTGTTTCGAGTTGCAGTCGCAGAAGTTCGGTTTATATAATTATATTTTATAATAATAATATTAATAATAATAATAATAATAATATTATAGTAGTAGTAGTATTTATAGAATATATACATACAAATTCATATACAGATTTATATACAATAGAAGGGCTCTCTCAACGTCTTCATAATGGCATTCGTAACGGTAAACCGGTTATCAAAAATTATTAACCGTATAATTCTCAAGTTTAAAACGTGAATAATATCTGCTGCACAATAATGCGCGATCAAACAACAACACGCCCAATACAAAAATTATTCACAGCTCAGGCAGTGGTTTTCTTATTTCAGAAATACGCAATACCCTTTTCTCATTTTCCATTTCACAAGAAAATTCCGACAAGTAACGAATAAATAAAAACAACAACAACATTACTATTTTCGATTTCAAAATAGTTTTTAAATTACTTTTTATGTATCTAAATTTTTAGAAGATACATGTTTTTTAGAGTAAGGAAAGTGAGAAGGGGGCATAAACTTTTCCATCTGTAACTATTGTTGGATGTAAATTTAAAATTTAAAACTACAACAACTCGAGTCAATAAATATTATCATTTTCCGCCAAAACTTCTAGTTCTAAGTTAACGTCTTTTAAGGCCATGTAAGACTTAACCGATCCCTACCTTACCGACATTTTTTCTCTGCAACGATACTTCTACATTTATTGAGTTATCAAATTGAAAATTTCTATAATTGAAGCTAAAAAGACCAGATAAACATACCTTAGCATATTTTCTTTAATTTTAGAAATTTTCAATTTGATATTTCAATAAATGTACAAGTAAGGTTGCAGAGAAAAAATGTCGGTAAGGTAGGGATTGAGTAAGACTTACGTGGCCTTAAACGTGCGCTTAAACGGTCTCGGGAATCATTGTCAGAACAAATATCATCCTCCGAATTCTGAAAATCTGTCAAAGAATACGAACATTCGTTGGAAAATTCGGAAGGACGAATGGATGACTGTTAAAAAATGCACAGCTTTGAAACGTTGGCGAGACTTTCTCAATTGCATTTGAAAAATGCGTCTTTCTCTTCGTTGTCACCAGTAAAGTGATTTAAAAGCGAGGCGAAAGCATTGGATTTTATTCGTTATTAATAAAAGAAATTCTTTTTTTTTTTTGTTCGAGTAATTAAGCAAAAAACGAATTTTGGTATTCGTGAATACTGATTTAATTTGATCAATGTAACCAATAAAAAATATATTAATTTATGTGTCTACTTTTATTCTGGTAGCACTACGAAAGTTTGGTATATACCACCATTAAATTCTGGTACTATGATTGGAAATTTTTTTTCAATTGTCGATTGAATTATTTAAACTTTGGACACCATATTGACAAATCTCTGGTCAACAGAAATCCACCTTAAACTATAAGTGCCCCTTAAGGGTGTTGGAGCCAGGTTCCAATCTAAGAATTCGATTTCTTCATTTTACTCAACAAATATTAAATTTTGAATTGTTTCCCTTTGTAGAATTAATCAATAGTTACCTAAAATTATGCACACAGTGCGAGAAAATATCTAATTCAATGATTTTTAAGTAAAATGAAAATATTCAATTTTGAAGAAAGATTTTGAATTCTTCGTTTTATGCAAAATGAATAGAAATTAAATATTTGTTCGCTCTGTATGTAGTCTTATAATTGCAAAAAGATTAGTGCTACAGAACGAAAAAATATTTATCTATAATTTTCGTTGAATAAAATGGAGAATGGAATTTTTAGCTTAACACTTGGGTCCAACGCCCTAAAGGCCTTATAAGACTTACCCGATCCCTATCTTACCGACATTTTTTTCTCTACAACGCTACGTCTACATTTATATATAATTTATATATATTTATATATATATATATATATAATGAGATATCACATTGAAAATTTCTACAATTGAAGCTACAGCATTAAGGTATGTTTATCTGATCTTAAATATTGATATTTATAAAAAAATTAAGACCAGATAAACATACCTTAGCACATTTTCTTTAATTTTAGAAAGTTTCAATTTGATATCTCAATAAATGTAAACGTAGCGTTGCAGAGAAAAAAATGTCGATAAGGTAGGGATTAGTAAAGCCTGCTAGTAAAAGTCAAATTGAATTGAAAAACTACTCCAGTCACAGGAATGTGTAAATAATAAACCTAAAATCAATCTAAGAATGGAAATCCTTTTTTGTTAAAATTTAAATGCGTTTGTGGCCTCGAAAGGATCTTAATTGTAGGAAGAGAACCGTCGGCGAATTCAGCACTGAATGGATGAATAAATTGATAAATTGAGCTAAACTTAAAATTAACAAGTCTCATACGGCTCCCATTTTGATTAAGCCTGCCTGACTGCCTCTGCCGACACTCGCATCTTCAAGGGAATCTAAATCTAAGGCGGATTCGATCATGGTCGTGTCTTGAAGCAAACGCAGTTTAGAAGCAGACAGAGGAGTAGTTACGGTTACGGGAGGAATATTCGGCACATCCAGGGCAGATGAGACGAGTACGCTTTGGCGAGGAGGTAGCGGTGCGATTTCATCAATATCTATCGGCGCTATGTTAAGAGAGGCCATCGGTGCTTCATGACTCACGAGGTGGCTCACACTATTTGTGGTGCTACCTGAAAAGGAAATTTATTTTATATTAGTTTAGCAGAAAATACCTTTTACGTCCTTGTTATTTGGGCAGTAAGATTTTTTCCATCCAACCTTTGGAGACACAATTTGAAAGCATCAAATTTAGTTATCAAAATTAAGGCCATGCAAAACTTACCCGATCCCTACTTTACCGATATTTTTTCTCTGCAACCTTACTTGTACATTTATTGAAATATTAAATTAAAAATTTATAAAATTAAAGAAAATATACTAAGGTACATTTATCTGGTCTTAATCTTTTGTTAAAATAAAAAAAAATTTTTTTCTTTATCAATTTCAATATTTAGGACCATGTCAATATTTAGATAAACGTCCCTTAATGCATTAGCTTCAATTTTAGAAATTTTCAATTTGATATCTCAATAAATGTAGAATTATCGTTGCAGAGAAAAAAAGTGTCAGTAAGGTAGGGATCGGGTAAGTCTTACATGGCCTTAATCATCGTAAAATAAGCATCTCTACTTTCTTTACAGGTGCAATTTTCAAACCAATCGAACTCAAATTTGGAATGAAATTTAAAGCTTCCAAACTTGACATTATTCAAGCTGAGAAAAAAGTGTTTCCAAATAATTAATAAATTAATAAATACCAAATTCAATCTACATTAGTCTATAAAACAAAAAAACTTACTACTCTACTAAATCGCTATAATCAGGCTGTTAATTTCGCAAATAAAATCAGCCCGTTAGAGATGTGAGTCGATTGTAGAAAAACTTACCTATCACTTATCGCACTGAGCCCTCGATTATCGGACGTTATAATGAGCATAAAAGAAAGCAATTTCATTAAAAATGTACCATCAAGTACAATGCTTGAAAGTTTATTGTATAAGTGTCGGAATTTTTAAATAAAAAAAAATTCAACGCTTAAGCCATGTAAGACTTAACCGATCCCTACCTTACCGACATTTTTTTCTCTGCAACACGACGTCTACATTTATTAAGGTATTAAATTGAAAATTTCTATAGTTGAAGCTAAAGCATTAAGGTACGTTTATCTGGTCCTAAATATTGACATTTATAAAAAAAATTTATTAAATAATTTTTTTTTATTTTTACAAAAATTTAAGACCAGATAAACATACCTTAGCATATTTTGTTTAATTTTAGAAATTGTCAATTTAATATCTCAATAATTGTAGACGTAGCGTTGCACAGAAAAAAATGTCGGTAAGCTAGGGATCGAGTAAGTCTTACATGGCATTAAGAACGATTATGGTGAGAGTGCTCTAAATTCTCGGAAAGTGAATTATTTTAAATTAAATAAATCAAAACTGCAAAAAATAAAGCAAGATTATGATCGAAAATAATATAAATGCCAAAGTGGCGTGAATATTACTTATTAACAAATAGAAAATTTATAAAATAGAGAATTGTGCGAGTATGAAGACATTGAATCTCTACGTTATCATCAGGAAAAAAAACTATTTTTATCTTTCTTTCTTAGACCTGCTTGGTTAGACATTGAATTTTAGACGTTTTATTTAGCTCGATCTGCTATTTTTATTATCGCCCTAGATGGTGAATCTTGTTTCTAATTATGTTATTATCTCAATTGTGAGTAATTATTTTTCTATCATGAAACTTTTTTCAAGGAATTCTGTAGTTTATATTTTAATTTTTTATATTAAAAATGCGATGAACATTGGAAATCTATGAATTGAAATTATAACTCACGCAAAATGCGGGTAACAAATCCTTTTAGTCTATTTACAATTCTGAATTTTTTGTGATTTCTTTTTTAGCCCTCCAATCACAAAATAAGTTTAAAAAATAATTTCTACGAGAAAACGGTAAAAACCCTATTATCCCTAACTCTCTGTGAAGATTCACCACAATTACCCCTTGAAATACTCCCAATACGTCATGGCCTCAAAAGATCCTCTTCAGTGCTTTCTTCTGGACAAAGTGAATTATCCGTACACGAAAGGTCGCTTCTCGAACCAAATTTATTAACCACCAATCCAATCGCCGCCTGTCCAATAATTGGAATTCCCCCCGCCGCTAAGATCTTACTCGGCAAAATAATTTTCGTTCCGGAATACTTTAAATTCGCACTAAGATTATTATGATCCGCACATCTGAAATTATTATATTTTAATGCATGTTGCGAGTGGGAGACGCGTAGCGGATCTTCAGAATATCTTTGTGGAAATTTTTGTAAATCCGTGCAAGTTTTCCTCTCATCAAGTCGAAGTGGATCCTCGGAATATCCACGAGGATATTCACAAAAATCGAAATCGTACTTGCGATCGTAGATTAAATTATTTTCGGAACATCGGTGGTATTCTTCTCTACACCTTTGCGGATACTTTTGCAAATTTTGTATATTTTCCTCGCATCGATAGGGATATTTTTGTAATTCGTGGTCCCGATCGGATTCGAAATCTTGGATTTTGAATTTACGTTTTGAAGTGTCTTGGGAACAAGAACGCACGGGATATTTTGGAACGTAGATATCGCCGACGTATTGACGAGGATAATTCGGAATTTCTTCGGGACAATGAGAAGGTCGTCTTAAAAGAGGCAACTCACCGTTGATTGATTCTAATCGAGGAGAATGCTGACCTGGGTAAAGATTGTTCATCGAGCCTGTGAGATCTCCATGGTTCATTGGAATACTTCCGCCATTCATCTGTTGGATTTGTAAAAAAAAAAAACAATAATAAATAAATGAATTAGAAATCTTTAAAAAGAAAATAATTCGTTTTTACTTACAATCAGAGATTCAAAATTCCTAATTACCTGAGGCTGAACTTTCACTGTGCCGTAGGTTTTTCCACTAATTACATTATCTCCATCATGCCACTCACGCTGTGTCCGATATTCTGGAGTGACAACGCCTCTACGATCTACAAATTAATACAATCAAATTAAAAACAAGAAACAAGAAATAAAATAAAAAATCAGGGTGGCCATGAGATTCAATTTTTACATTTCCCTGACAGAAAAGTATTAAAAATGCAAACAAATTTTCATTGAAATTTCTTGAAATTCATAAACATCCTAAAATTCGATAAAATCCCTTCAAATTTGTTAATATTTCATGAAAACCCTTAAATTTTCACTAATTCTTTTAAAATTCCAAAAAATCTATTAACTAGCTGTAAAGTTATATCAACTTTTGTGCTCATTTAATGAGCACTTTGCTTCCTGTAAGCAAATATGATTTGCTTCCTCATAGAGGAAGCAATAAGAAGTTTATATATTTAACTTTATTTTTCTTTTCTTTATTTTAGATAATAATTTTTAATATTTAAAAACGTTGTTCCTCTTCCAGCATTGTTCATTCTTCCCCCTCCCCCTAAATTCTTCAAATGTACCCCTCTTCCCCTTCTCTTCCAACCACCCCCTCTGCCGCTCCAAGTCCACCCTTCTCCTTGTCATAATACTCTCCAAATTGTCCCTTCTCCTTCTCTTCCTAGATTAACATTTTTCTTTTTTTTTCCTTCTTCCTTTTTCTTCTCTTTTTTATTTTTCAATCTGATAGTCAACTCAAAACTTTGATTATTTTAAAACATAGAGTGAAACAATAACTTTCAAAATTATAAATAAACATAACTTCCTTATTTTTTAATGAAATGTATTAATCATATAGGTCAATCGATTCGTCTCAATGAAAGGAATCTTCAATTCCCTTACACCAGCTTTAATTTTTCAATATTTGAGGAGTTATAGTGGAAAAATGAATTTTACGAAAAATATAAAAGTACATAAAACTTTTAAAATTAAATATTTTGTGAAACCCTTGTAAGAAATTCAACTAGGTATATAGTGGAATAACTATGCAAGATTTCATCAATTTATCTCTACGCGTTTTGAAGAAATTGTTGGATCGTGACACACACACACACACACACACACACACCCGGCCATCTTTCTAGATCATCATATTAGATATATTGCCCTTGAAATATGTTCAAAAAAACCTTTTTTAGGAAACTAGATTTTGTCACCACTACATAGCTTCCTCTATGAGGAAGCAAAATTGCCTACAATCCTTCAAAATTCCATAAAATATTTTTAAAATCTCTTGAAATATTTAAAAATTCAACGAACAACTTTAATATCTCTTAAAATACGTAAAAAAGCTTTAAAATTTTTTGAAAACTATTCAAAATTCCCTAAAATTCTACAAAATCTTTTAAAAATCATAGCAATCTTGTGAAATTCTTTAAAATTTTGATCAATTCCCTTAAAATAATTTTAAAAAATCAAAATTTTTTAAAAACTTGTTCAAGTTTCTTAAAATATTTTATAATTCCAGAAAGAAATTAAAAATTCCTCAAAATTCTATGAATTCCCTGAACTTTCTGAAAAATCTCTTAAAACTTCATGAAATCCTTTTAAATTCCACTAAATCTTTTAAATATTATACAAATCTATTGTAATCGCTTGAAATTCCTAGAAAACTCATAAAATCTTTTAAAATTATTGAAAACCTATTGAAATCTCTTAAAATGCGCTGAAATCTTTTGATATTCCTAAATCTTTAAATACTTTTAAATTCCATGAAATTCTTTAGTTATTTTGCAAAAACTTTTACAAATCATACAAATCTCGTCTCTTAAATAAACTATAAAATATATATACAATATGCAATATGACAAAAATAACATAGCATAAATGTCAATTGCTATTTTCCCTGACATTTCCCTGACATATAGCCACCCTGAAAATGTATGTAAATTACCAATTAGGCTCGGAGGCGCGGGTCCACACAAAACGTAAAAACAATTGCCACAAATGTTCCCTTGGCTGTAGGGATTGAAGCTCTCTTGTCCTCTTTTACTCGTGAAAGATCCTTTTATCTGAAAGAAGGATCTAATTTAATAAATTCTTATATTAATTAATAAATTATATAAAATTAAACAAATCTAGACTCACATCTTCATTCGTCGTCTGATTACTTGTGGTGAGATACGTATGAAATCCAGCCAATCCGAGGATACTCCAGACGGAAAAGAAGCAGACAACACCTACGACTACACTCCCTGGCGATTCTTTCACCGCTTCCAGAAAAGGCCGACCGTCTCTAGTAACTAAAAAAAAAATTAATTTTAAGCAATACTTAAAAATTTATTAATTGCAACTGATTTATAATACTTACGCATTATGAGATGTGTAATTGCACACGCGAATATGAAGACACACAAGAATGCCAAAGAGACTATGAAGGCATAAAAATATCTGTAGTTTCTTCTCCCCACGCAGTTTCCAACCCAGGGACAATGATGATCGAAGCGTTCTTAAAAAAGGAATAATGTAAATTAATATAAAACTGTATAAAGATGGTAAATTACTGCAGTCAAAAATGATTCACATACCAACGCAATTATCACACAAACTACAGTGCGAGGCTCTGGGTGGCCTGAATATTTTACAGGTGAAACAGTACTTCAGTTTTACAGGCTGTCCTCTCACCATTATTTCTTTCGTGCGTGGAGGAGGTCTGTATGTTGGTGAGTTACCATTATTTGGCACTTCTGTAACATAAAATTATTCTATCATATAAGAAAAAATTATTCAATGAAATTCACTATTTTTTAAATTTAGGATTTGCTTTTATTATTATTAATTTTATATATACTGAGAAATTTTTCAATGATCTATACTATATTTTATAAGGAGAACTAATAGTAATTTGAATAATAATTTTGGGATTCTCATCAGAGAATGTTTGCTTTTAATATTTTAAGGTAAGAGGCATAGTTTGTTTTTTAAGTATGAAAAATGATTTTGAATATTTTTAATTTAATTTTTGATCCGAACAACGTGAGATAAGAAAAAGAGGTCAAAAACTAAAAATTGGTGTTTTTAAAAGGTCAAATAAAATTGCTGTTAAACATTTTGTTATAGGGTCAATAATAAATCATCAAGATAATTCTTTTAAAGCTTGCAAAACGAGCAAAAGCTCGCTAAGCGTCGCAAGTGGGTTAAAAAAAAATTTCGTTTACAAATTGATATTCAGAACTATTTCTAAACCGATTTGAACTTGATTTGAACTTTTTTTTTAGAATTAAAGCTTACAAAATTCTACAAAAAACTATCGATCCATATTTTGAAAAGAAATTTGTTTTATTTAATAACAAAAATGAAAAAAAAAACTGGGTTTTTTCAACATAATCAAGTTTAAATGACTAATTTTTAAACCTTTAGGGAGTTTACATAACAATAAACAATTTTAATTGATAACAACAATTATATAAATACATTTTTATCAGATCAGTTCAAATCGGTTCAGAAATAGCTTCTGAATATCAATTTGTCCGAGAAATTTTTTTTTTAACCAACCGTGAGTCGCGAAGCGCGAGGTTTAAGAGAATGACAGAATTTTTTTACCGATTTGTTGCTCAATATAAGCAGCTTCGTCGGCTGTTGCACGTGGAATTACTCCAGGATCGCTGAAGCTGGTTCGAAATAAGGCTGACATGACAAAAATAAAGAGCAGACCACCAATCACTGGAATCGCTGGTGTTATTTGTACAGCCAAAAATGGGCAACTGTAAATAAAAACAAGTTATTATTAGACTATTTACTATCTTTTGAGAGAAAACTTTCTTTGAAGATTGCAGTTTCATAGCTAAATTCAAATCGGAATCCCCTGGAGAGGCAATCTAAATAAATCTCTGCCAAAGATAATATGTTGATTTCCAATATTTACTTATTTGCGGAGAAATTAAAAATTAAGGTTTACTCGAAAATATATATTTCTGCAAAATCCATATTTCGAAACGCTCAAAATTATTTAATATTAATACAAATATTATTTTTTTATTTTAATTTATTAGAATTTGGAATCTTACTCAAAGGCAAAGAATAATCCACTAGTTACAGCAATTAAGCAAACTGTGACATAGAAAACTCCCGTTTGTGGTGCCATCATTAATCTCCCATCGCAGCAAAATCTGTTTTTGCCGGGAAATAATTCCCACTTCCTGGTCACGTGAGGCATTTTTGTGCTTTGTAGTATTTTCTCCCGTAAAGGACGAATTACTCAGTTGAGTTCCATCTGACTTGATAATTTACCAGGACATCTGCATCAGAAAAAAATATAAGTTACAATTGATATTTCCTGGACTAAAATATTGAATATATTTTTTATTTTATATCATTGTAATATATAAAGGGATCAAACTTTATAAGTAACCGAATTTGAAAAATTTATAAAAAGTTTTTCATTATGTACTACTATTGTTTTAAATCACTTTTAAACTTGTAGATATTAGATTTTTTGAAATAAAAAATAAAAAATAATAATTTACTACACAAATTTGCAAGCTATACATATAGCTCTGCAATGTCCATTACAAATTTTCGCTATGCGATTTTTCAATTTCAAAGATATTATATTACAGATAAATACATTAAAAATGCATCAAACGTGACGTATTAAATATTCCAGTCAAGGTCACTTATCCCTATACAATTTTCATTCAAGGACAACTTTTACAACAGTTTTTATTTCTGAATCATATAATAGCATATGATAAAAAGACGAATTTGAAAGTCAAGCTACATTATTTGAAATTAAAGACTATAGTCGATTTATTCTTATAATAATCCGAAAATAGAAAATTTGTATAATTTCAAAATTTGGGTGCTTTTTGTAAGTAAATACGATTTGTAAACCTTCTGAAATTTAAATGTTCTTAAAATTAGATTGTTGCTAATTTAAAATTTTGAATATTGTAAATAAAATTTAATAAATTAAATCTAATCCCCTAATTTTAAAACTATTCTAAATCAAATAATACATTCTCTCTGATGAGAATGTAAAAAAGTCTAAACAAAATTATCAGAATTTAAATTCAGAGCAGATATCAAAAACGTTCAAATCCTAAACCTCAATTCAGAAAATTTAAAATTTGGTTACATACTATTTTTCACCCACTAAAAATTAATAAAAGAGTTTTCAAAGCTCATAATCTTTTATAAAAAATAGACGAAAATATTTTATTTTTTATTTATCTTAAAAAAATTGATGTTACCAATTTATCGAACACATTTTTGTCGAAAACTACGCCAATTGTGGGAATTATACCGAATTTGAAAACTATGCTCAGATTATTTTACGTTGTCAAAACGATAACTCTAATAAAAGGGTTGTGTATAGATAGAAAATAATTTAAACAGGGTGTCTAGTGATCAGACAATTTGAAATTCCCGGTTTTCTCCCGGTCTTTATCCGGTCAAATTTTTTTCCTGCGACAAATTTTTTATGATTAAAAAAAAAATTGAATACTTTTTTTTTAATTTGATAAAGTACAAATGGAATAAATAAATAAATAGAATAAAATTGCATGAAATTTAAAATAATTTTCAGAGATTTTACGATATTTCATTGGATTTTCAGGAATTTCAGAAGATTTCATGGGATTTTAAGTAATTTTATGCGATTTTATGATATTTTTAGAGATTCTCAGTAATTTTAAGATATTTGATAATTTTAAGGACTTTTTAGGAATTCAAGAATTTTTACGAAATTTAAAGGAATTTCACCAGACTTTGAAGGAGAATAAAGGCATTTTAAAAGGGTGACCATAAGATTCAATTTTTTAATTTCCCTGACTTTCAGACAAATTTCCCTGACAGAAAAGTATTAAAAATACCTATAAATTTTCAATAATAATACCATTGGAATTTTTCAAAAATTTCATATAATATCACTTTAAATCTCTTGTTTAAAATCATTTCACAACATTTAACATTCGTATAAAAATCTCGAATTTACAACAACTTTTGAAAAGATCTCTTAAAATTAATTGACATTTCTTGAAATTCCCAGAAACATTTCTAAATTCCACTAAATCCCTTCAAATTTGTTAATATTTCACGAGATCCCTTCAATTTTCACTAATCTTTTTTAAATTCCTGAAAATCCTTTGAAATACTTTAAATTCTAATAAAAACTTCAAAATCTTTTAAAATTCCTAGAAATCTCTTAAAATTTCCTATACCTAAACCTTCAAACTTTGGGAAATTTTGCCTAATCCAAAAAGGTATATGACCTCAATAAAAGATAAATCTTAAGAAATTGTTAAATGAATATACAAATGGAATGCTACTTCCAATTTAAATACAAAAAATTTTACAAATCGTTTGAAGTTATAAAGATAGATACTAAAATGTGGCAAGAGTAAAAGTAAAGCACGTTCCTATCTAAAAACTGGAATGGCTATTATTAGGATAATCTTTAAAATTTCTAAAAACTTATAAAAATAAAAGTTACAACCTAGAATTACAGGAATTTCCAAGCTTTTAAAATATAAAATGTCACAAAAACCGTGATTCATAAATATTCACGCAGATTCTGTAGTTTCTTGAACCATTCTCTCAAACATTTCGAAATTTCATAAAGCATTTTCAAAATCCTTTAAAATGCATGAAAATCTCTTAAAATTATTGGAAACCTATTCAAATCCCTTAAAATTCGCTGAAACTTTTTGAAATTCCTAGAAAAATCTTTAAATATCTTAAAATTCCACTACAATATTTAAAATTCCTTGACATCCATAACAATTATTTTACAAAATCTTTTACAAATCATAAAAATCTCCTGAAATTCTTTAAAATTCGGTAAAGTGTATTAAAATAAAAAAAAACTCTTGAAATAGAAAATCTTTTAAAAATCAAAAATAACTTAAATTATTTTTTAATTCTATGAGGACTCTTCAAATTTTTACAAGCTTCTAAAAATTCTTTAGAATTCTACGAAAAACTTTTATAATTTTTGCAAACTCTTCAAAATTCCCTAAAATTCCACAAAATTTTTAGAAAATCATAAAAATTTCGTGAAATCCTTTCAAATTTCTCAAGGAACTTTAAAATACCTTAAAATAAGTAAATACCTATTAAAATTCTTGAAAACCTCTGGAAATTCCTTGAATTTTTACAAAATCTTTTACAAATTATAAAAATTTTGTGAAATTCTTCAAAGAAATATTTTCTTCACTAAGAAAATTTAAACTCCTTACAATCACTTTAAAATAATCAAAACTTCTTAAAGTTCTAAAAAGCATTTTAAAATCCTTTTAAATTCCACGAGAATATTTATAGTTTCTTAAAATCTCTTAAAAATTTTAGAAGTTTCTTAAAATCCCTTATAATATCACGAAAAACTTTTCAATCCCCTAAAATATATAAAAATTAAACAAAATTTTTTTAAAAACTTCAAAATTTCCTAAATTTCATAAAACTTAAAAAAATAACCATAAAAATCGTTTACAAATTATAAAAATCTCGTGATATTCCCTAACGTACATTAAATCTAAAAAAAAAGAAACTTAAAATAAAAAATCTCACAAAATCTTTTAAAAACCAAAAATGACTTGAAATTTTTTAAGATTCTATGAAGACTATTAAAATTCCTTAAAATCTCATTTAAAATGTCAAAATTACTTTAAATTTTTACAAGTTTCTTAAAATCTGTTAGAATTCCACGAAAAAAATTGAAATTCCTTACAATACATAAATATCTCTTTAAATTCTTGAAAATCACTTAAAATTCCTTAAACTTCTACAAAATCTTTTATAAATCATAACAATTTTGTGATATTCTTTGAAATTTCATGAAGAAAATTTAAATTCCTTAAAATCACTTTAAAATAATCAAAATTTCTTAATCCCTTCGAATCTCTTAAAACTCTTACAAGTTTCTTAAAATCCTTTATAATTCCACGAAAAATTTTTAAATTCCCCAAAATATGTAAAAAAAATTTTTCAAAATTCTGTCAAATTCCAGAAAATCTTTAGAAAATCATAAATATTTCGTGAAATTCTTTAAAATTCCCTAAAGTGCATTAAAATATTTCAAAAGAAATCTTGAAATAAAAAATCTCACAAAATCTTTGAAAAATCAAAAATGACTCGCAACTTTTTAAAATTAAATGAGAACTATTAAAGTTCCTTAAAATCATTTTTAAAATGTAAAAATGAACTTAAAATTTTTACAAGCTTCTTAAAGGGCTATGCTAGATTCTCGGACTGATTTGACTTGCGGTAAATTTTCTCTTCCTATTGTAAGATTCGTTGATCTGTTTTGCTCTGAAGCCTTTTTTATGGTTGTATGAAGGTTTTCACTCATTTTAAAATTTGTTTTAAAATGTTTTTTGTTTGCTTTCTAGCTCGCAATTATCTAAGCACTAATGAACAGTGCCGCTTTAAAGTGCTCTCATTTAAAAACTATTAGAAATATCGATTAAAAATTTTGGGTACTTATTTTTAGGATGATTAGGTGTAGAAAAATGCAAAAAAAATAAAATCGATTTTTTTAAAAGAGAATCTAGCATAGCCCCTTAAAATTCCACTATAAAATATTTAAAATTCCATGAAATCCCTTACAAATATTATACAAAATCTTTTACAAGTTTTAAAAATCTCGTGAAATTCCCTAACGTACATTAAGGGCATGTGATGCTTTACCATAAGAGCAAATTAGTTATACCAATTATACATTCATAATAACAAATATTTTATATATATATATATGTAATACGACCAAAACAACATAGTGAACATAAATAATTTCTATTTTTCCCGATAAACTTATGAAGATTCCTAACATTAAATAAAGAATTACAAGTTTCTATAGTAAAATAATACATTCTCTCCGATGAGAATGTAAAAATTAAAAATTCGCAATTATTTAGTTTACTAGCAAAAGGTGTGCAATACGAGAAATTAATCGCGCGCAGAGCATGTGGATAAAGCCAGTGATTTAAAAAGGTTTATTAAGGTTATTAATAACAAAACCTAACCTCAAAAACGAAAGTTTTATATTTGCTTGCAAATTTTCTGCTAAAAAAACAATCGAAATTTAAAAAAAGAATGCACAGCAACATCAATAAAAGAATGATGATAAACTCGAATATTTTTCAATTTCATCTATTCTTGCAAATTTAGATTCATATATACCATTTTGCAAGTTATATATTAATATTATATTTGCAAATGGACTATGCAAAAGTAGGTAACATAACCTAAAATACTTACACGAAGTCGTCATAAAATCGACAATTTCGAATTCCAGTCGAAAAATCCAGGATTTTCGTCAACTTAATCGAATTCTACCAATAATCTTCAGGCAAATTTGATCGGATCTAAGATTAATCCGCGACATTCTTAAATTTGACAAATCGATTCCTTCTCACTGAACGAACCATCATCACTGAACATAACATAAGAAGCAATAAGCATGACTTGTTCTGACTTGTCGAGGAACTTTTTTCAAGGTTACAATTTCACTGGAAATTTGTGGGTTCTTCACCTTCCCTAAGGCCACCGACTTCCAAGTGCAAGTTTTCAGTCACAGTCATTATTTATCAAAAGTAAAAAAAACAAAAATCCACACTAAATAAAATGAATTTGTCGTTGAAAGTAGGTCAACAGACGAGATATTATTTTGAAAATTCTATTTGCAAATAATTCCTCGCTTATCACGTAAAGTGAAATCACCACTAAAGATTACATCGTCGATAATAATTGAAGAGACTTTTCTCGAGTCTCGATAAATTAACTGAGTCGTGATGACACCGCTTTTGATTATTTACAGGAAGCGAAGCGATCTTTGGCGTTTTAAGTGCCCCCCCCCCAACTCCAAAAAGGAACTCAGTGCTCTGCTGCGCATGCGTCGCATACGGCATCTGATTAGTTACTATTCGCGCGTAGTTTGAAATACTGAAAAATAGTACTTTTATATTTTATTGTAAATAATGACTTTTTAACTAATATTAAATATTAATAAATATTTACTAACTAAATATTTGTTAAGTTAATATTTTTATAAGTTTAAACGCCATCATTTGTGGTAAACAATAAAAATAATATTTTGTAGCATTTCAAGCTGAGCGCGAATAGGAACCAGTCAGATTTCATGTGCGACGCATGCGCAGTAAAGTACTAAACATCTTTTCTAGTGATATTTTTATCACGTGACCTTCAATTTAAAAATGAGTTTTCATGAATTTTCCCGCTATAATTTTGCTCGAGGATTTTCCAGTTTTTTGGAAAATTTTAAAATTCAAGGTTACTTTTGATCCTTTTGATAGATTTTTTTGTGAAATTTTGCATCTTTAGTAATATACAAATAATTATTTTTATACAAAAATGAGTATATAAGAAATATTTTCTTTCTATGTATTTAAGTTTTATATTTATTTATGTATTTTAATATTATATTTCGTTGATTAGTTTTTTTTTTATACTTTAGATTTTTTCGGTTTAAAATTCAAAAGCATAAAGAATAAAAACGAAGTAAAGAAGGCAAAGAATAAAATAAAATACAGAATCAAAATAAAGGTAAATTATTTATAAATAGTTGTAAATTGTAAATAATTTATAAATTCATAAAATTTTGGTGGCACTTAAATTCAAGTGCTTTTGAAATTTTCGTACATACTTTTAGATTATGTCTTTTAAAAATGGAAATACTTTTCAGACATGAGGATATCTTTTTTTTTATTAAAAGGATCAAAATGATTAATCAATAATTGATTATTTATTCGTAAGTGGGCGTTCAACTTGTAGGCCTCATTCAAATAAATAGGTCGATGACGCATTGCAGTAATAGAATTCCGATTCTTTAATTCTTCTACGTTATCAGACTGTTGTAATATTATTATAATAATATTTTATTAATTTTATTATTATTATTATTATATTATAATTATTGTATTATTATTAATTATTATTAATTATATTAATAATAATATTATCACACTTTTGTATTCCAAAATTTTTTGTATATTGTATTCCAAATTGAAATCTAGAAATATGTGTCTTGTAAAATAATTTTACTAATTTTTTAATAATTCATCTATAATTCATATATTTTTAATACATAGTACTTCTTTCAAAAAATTATTTTACATAACATTTGGCCAATACAATAGATGCTTTAACTAGTTACTTTTTTTGGTAACGATGATAGTAACGAAGTTACTTTTAAATTTTTATCACCTAGTTTTATTCTTAACTTTGTAGTAAAAAATGTAAAGTAACTAGTTGAAACTAGTTTAGCTAAAACTAGTTTAACTAGTCATTGGTTAAAAGTAGTTTAACTAGTAACTGATTAAAACTAGTTTAACTATTAGTTATTTTTTTCGGTAACGGTAAAAAATAAAAAAATTAAATAAAGTAAAATAAAACAAAAGAAAAACGATAAAAATCGTTACATTTGAAATATATAAAACAAAGAATATACAATAGGATTTGACTAGTATTTTCCTTATTACTATATATGTATTTCTAATATTTCTAAAATATAAAAGTAACGATAGTTACTTTTTTTGAAAAAGTAAGTAATTACCAGTTAAGTATTAAGCTCAAAATTCGATTCTCTATTTCACTCAACAAAAATGATAGATAAATATTTTTGCGTAAAATGGCAGAATTAAAAATCTGACTAAAAAATTAAATATTTTTATTTTACTTAAAAAATATTTGAACTAGATATTTTCTCGCTCTGTACGCATAATTCTAGTTAAACATTGATTAATTCTACAGAGGGAAAAAATTCCACATTTAATATTTGCTGAGTAAAATGAAGAAATCAAATTTTTGGATTAGAACTTGACTCCAACACCCTTAATTATGGCAAATTATTAAAAAATCCACAGAATAGCAGAGAGTAATAGTTTTTAAACAAAAATCTACGTCAGATCATTAAAAAATTGTTTATCTTTGATCAAATAATAATTTAAAAAAATTCTATCCAGCACATACTTTTCAAATTAAATGTAAATAAATAAAAATTGAAAGACTGTGAATTCAAGCTTGGGTTTGTCATTTAACTTTATTTATATTTTTTTGTGCTCACTTGTTGAGCTCTTTGCTTTTTCATAGAGGAAGCATTAATGATTTTTTAAATTATTAACAAAAATATACTTAGTATATTATTATATATAATATATAATATATATAAATATATATAGTGGGGCCATAATTATTATTACAGAATTATAAGTATATTTTTGTTAATAATTTAAAAAATCATTAATGCTTCCTCTATGAAAAAGCAAAGAGCTCAACAAGTGAGCACAAAAAAATATAAATAAAGTTAAATGACAAACCCAAGCTTGAATTCACAGTCTTTCAATTTTTATATATATATTATAT